>VDFB02281492.1:696208692-696294215 GCA_007258455.2 Sequoia sempervirens
CCAAGGTCATCATGACTTTGGGGTGTGTTGGGATAGCATTCTTGTTTGTTATGTTTGTTTTTTGCATTAGACACTAATCTGCCTTGGTTCTTCATACCCTGGCGTCTTGTGTCTTATGCTATAGCAAAAATCAGTGCTCCGACGATGGCCAATTGCATTTAGATTGCATTTCATCTCTCATCCTCAAATCCCCCCCATCCATTCATCCTTCATCACACTCCCCTCCCAATCTTCCATCACATTGCATCATCTTCTTCAACTCCCCCTTGCATCATCTCATCCATTTCGAGAGCCCACCCGTGTTCTCTTGAACCCGCATGTCACTCTCGGGGCATCCTTAAATCCTAACTTAATCTTTGCCCCATCATCTTCCTTCCTAGTCCCTACTTCTTTGAATTAATTTGGGGCATCTTTTCAATCCTAACCCATCTTCTTCTGGGATCTATGTTTGTATTCTTTGAAATGATGCTGCTTAGTAACACCATCTCAAAGAGGGCAAAATGTAGATGTCTGGGAATTTGGACACTTAATTTATCCAAATTCATCCCCTTTCGTCTTATTTTCGTTAATTAAGTAATACTACTATTATTTAATTAATATCTTTAATCCTGCCAAATCCCTAAGGTATTTAATCAATAATACCTTATCTCTTTAATCCTTCTTCCATCAATTGAATTAAATAAATATGCCATTTATTTAATTCCCTTTATGTCACATCCTCCATCATTTTATCTTATCTTAATCCTTCTTCTAATCCCATCATTAGGATGTGCACATGCCTAATCTTGGATTAGGAGATGTCACATCCTCCAACTTTTGCAAGTTGGCCTCTAATCTCTCTTAGCCACCTAACCCTCCTCTAACCCTTCATTACTCTTCCCCATGTGATCTTTGACTTGTCACATCAAGTCACATGTGGGATCTAACTCTCTTCTAATCTTCATTAATTAATCTAATCAAGTACTTGCACAATTCTAATCACCCCCTTTAGTCAACTCTCCCCATCCCCCAAGGAATTTTTAATTCCTTTTTATTCATCCTAGGCTCCTCTCTTCCCCATGTGAATTTTTAATTCACCTTTTAATTCTCCAATGCACCCTTTAGAATTTAAAATTATTTCCCATCTCCCCATGTGAATATTTGAGGAATTTTTAATTCCTCACATGTCCTCTCACCCACATGGGGACAAGTACCTCCTTTATGAGGAGATCTTGTCCAATCCCAAGGTACTTTGTACCCCTCTCCATGTCATGTCCTTCTCCTTCCACCTCATGTCCACTTCACCTTTTAGGGCTTCATCACATGCCACATGTCAAGATGTGAGGGCTTGTGAGTTCTCAACTCACCTTAGCCCTACATCTTGATATTTGGTGGATCAATCTCAACCGTCCATTTCCCCTAGGATTTCCCAAAAATCCTATAAATACCCCCTCTTTTCTCTCATTTTGGGGAGATCATCTTGTGCTAGCCAAACTCTTGCAGTTTTATTTCTCAACCTCTACTTAGCCATTTTCATATCTTCATCCATTTGCATCCATCTTCACATCCTCATCTAGCTTGCATCTTGCCATCCAAGGAGCATACCACATCCAAGATCGAAGGGCCAACCAAAGGATCGACTCAACGCAAGGTATAAAGTTTCATTTCGTGGCTTTGTCTTGTTTTGTTTCCAACTTAGGCTAATCTCGAAGTGTAGGTTGTTTTAGTTGTTTATTTGTGCTCTTTAACTTGTTGCTTGTTTTCTAACACCTATTTCGACCTATCACAATGACCAAAAATAGCTGATGACTTTTTTTAATCCAAATTTGATGAAATGGAAGGGGTTTATTGGGAAAAAAATTATATTTCCAAAAATATAAGATATGCCTTATTTAGAAGTAAATAAATAATTATTATTGATTTTATACGTGCATTTTGACTAAATTCCTAATTCATAGGCTAATTGAAAGAAACTATAATTCTGAAACAATTTTACATTTTTTGAATCCAAAAGATGTAGCACATTCTATGCTTCCCATACTATAGGATCAGAAAAATAAAATTTGAATTTCATAAATTTTAGACAAAGTTATGGTGGTCAAACAAATAGGTTTTAATGTTTTTAAAAAGCTTTAGTAAAAAAATAATAACTAATTATTTACTTGCAAACAAAATACCAAAACTAATGCAGCACATTCAGGCATGTGTCCTCTACTTATATTGAAAGTTTCAAATAAATATGTTACTTTTTTCTTGTACTTAAGTTGGTTAGACATACAGTTGCTTTCTATTTTTTCCTGAAAATTTAGTACTACTAAATTGAAATTTCAAATTTTCACTAAATAGATTTACTCTTTTCCAAAAAATGAATCATATCTAAGAAACTAAATTCAATTTTCTAAAAAAATTGCTCTTACATATTTTTAAAATTATGTTAATAACTTATTCAAATTTTTTATGTCAAGTTGACTAAATATGTTTTCTAAATTTTCATTGCCACTTAAGGGTCTTGTTTGGACCCCCATGATCTTGCATTGACCCTATTCAAGAACATGCAAGTCAACTTAAAGTAGGTCATCCACACCCAATTTTGGTATGTATAAATAGAAGGTAGACAACTAGCCAAAGGGACAAGAGCAAGTGTTGAACTAGGGGAAGCACATATTCAACACTCTTTTTAGGATATTTTTCATTTAAGTGACTCATAGAAGAATAAAACAATGTATTCAACACATCATGCACTTCTTCATGTCAATTTTTTCAATGTCAATTCCATTTAATCTAAATTTATTACAACAAGAGATTGAATGACAATGTCCATGCAATGTTCTTGTTTATGTTGTAGTGAGGGTATAGAGTCATCATCCATTGTTTTAGGAAGGTTTGGATTTTGATTTTCTATGTTTTTCTTATCTTTTTGACTTTCTAATCTACGAGCAATAGAATTTTGTCTATGCCTATGCTCTCTAGCACTTTAATTTCATTTCAATCTATTCTCAATTTGTGTTTGTGTTAAAGTGAGTTTGTCAAGCATAGGTTCCTTCTCTTCCTTGGGAGGAACAAAAGAAACAATAGTAGATTGTTCAACCACTTTCTCGTTGACTTTGTAAACTTGTTTGATTCTAGGAGGAACAATGAGATTGTTTGTGTTATTGTGTGGTCTCTTGTAGGAAATTGTGTGAGGTTTTTCTATAGGTTATACTTGTATGTTCAAAAGGGCTTTTGGTTTGATCATTGCTTGATCAAGGATAGGTGTTTCAATTATAGGTTGAGGTATACTTTGAAGAGATAATTATACTATTTTCTTTGCGTTAAACTTTTGATATTATTTGAAAAATAAATCCTCATGTGGTTTGATAGGTTCCATAGGGTTGGGCCAAAAGAACTCTATTGAAAAATTCCCTCAGGCTGACACAGTGCTAAATACACTATGATGCATAGTAAAGATATCATTGTGAAATGGAAAATTTAGACACTTATGCAAAAAAAAAGGGACAAATTTCATGGAGTGAAGCCATGGATATCCTAGCTTCACACAAAATTGGTTTGATTGAGGGATGATGGAAAATGATGCATTTAGTGTTTTCAGTCCAAATTTTAAAGGGAGATTTATTGAGCCCATCATAGGGCAACCAAACCAATTATGCATCTTGATCCATGCTTTTGTTCTGTCATATATTTCTTGATATAGCTCATGCACATATAATAATTCTTCAGTGATCACATTCACTCCACATATGGGATCAATCAATATCCCATTAGTGGGCTTATCATTGATTTGGCCAACTATGTAAAGAGGACCATCAGGTGCACATTTAAGTATGTCATTTTGTGAGAAAGCAATGTCAAGAGACTTTTTAGTTGAGCCATTATAAGGTATAGCTTTGATAAATGCTACCACTTCATCTATGAGACATTGTTTAATAGTATCCATATTGTCATCATCTTTGTTAACATTATCACATCATTCTTAGTTTCACTAGCTTTGACAAACGAAATAGTCTATGTAGGCATGGGATTTGTAAAGATTTGCAAATTTTGAATAGGAGGGGCCACATACTCATTACATTTATCATTCATGCCTTCAATTTGAAGTGTGTTATTATCAATAAGGTCTTGCAGAAGATGTATAAGATGCTTATAGTATTTTTTACCATGCCCATTGATAGGCCAAAACTAGGATATAGAATAAGAAATATTTAAGCTTGGTCTAAGTGTCGATTCAGGGATCGTAGGCTTGTAAGAGGTGTTGTGGTAGTATACCTAAGGGAGGAAATAAGTAAATTTAGTGGGGATGAAATGCAGCTAGAAGATACATAAATTTCCTAAATGAAAATATGGTTTAACTTTTCTATTCTACCATTTTGATAGGAACTCGCCAAGAACTGTGACAAGAATTATTGTAAAAACAATAGTGACAAGAACTATTATAGACTACAAAATAATAGTAGCAAGCTTTCTTATAAATCCATAAATTAACTCGCACTTTAAAACACACCAACACTAATAGAATATCAATAGTTGATATGACTGTGTAATGAAAATCAGTCTTAAACTAGATTGTAAATAACTATAAGAAAATTACACATGGAAAGAAATCACTGCAGAAAATTAAATCACACCAAATGTAAATTCTAACTAGTTTAAACACACAACAACCTCACCAAGTGTTCCAAGAGTGGGTCCTTCCTTTGGTTCACAAGGTGAGTGGAAATAAAATACATTTCTACATAATACTAATCAATAGAATGATGTTTTATTTATCAGAGATAGCACAAAATAATAATCATCATCTAAAAGCCTACCTACACTGCTTATATATACACAACATATAGTATCTACATATAGGAATAGATAGCTATTTTTTTTGGCCTATGGCCAACAAACTAGAAGAAACAAAATATGTGTCACTAAAACCAACTCCATTATAAGAACAAATGAAAATAGAATATGTGAATATTTTGTAGATTTTTCTCCAACAATTTAGCAGTACATCTCCATCATAGATTTCCTTCCCTAGTCCACAATAATAGAACACGTGGAGCCTTGGTTGAGTGTATTTTTCTCTATTTATTGATGTCCACAAATTTAAACATTGTTTTGGTTTCCTGCACTTATTTTGAAGAGGTAACTAACGTCACCTTGGAGGTTGATGTCATGGTAGAAATAAATTGTTGGTAGAAAGAGTAATACATATAAGTTGTTGACTAGAAAGTTACAAGAAGATATTCTACATAAAAGGTGATAGAAATTTCTTGTGATCTGCATGCTACAAAATTTATTTCTCAAGGCTGAAAATCAATGCTTATTAGTAAAGACAATCAATAATTAATTTCCATATTTTATCCAAAACTATATTAAATAACACTTACACATATTTAATCATATGAAGCATAAAATAGTGAAATAGTATAATATGGAACATAAATGGAATGTGGAAGTGGATATGAAGGTATATGAAATAGGCTAAAATCTGGCATAAAATGGGACATAATTGGCTCTCATCACCCATTTTATTGATGGTAATGACAATAATTTTTTTTTTGAAAGCCTTTAGGCAATGGGATATTAGGATCACACTCTCTAATAAGGGGTAAAGTAAGCATATTCTTGTCAATAAGTTGCAATATGATATTATGAAGGGTATCAGGAAAATGAGTGAACTCTCTCTCCCATTCCCTAGAAGGAGTTGTCATCTTGATAGTATCCACTTGATTATTAGTGTGTTGACTTGTTTGATGGGAAGTTAGTTGTAAAATACCCTTTTTTTGTTTCTTAAAAGGTTGATAGCCATTTTGAGCTGTAGATTCAAATTTCTTGTTATGACTAGGGGGATTTTTCACATCACGACAGCAAGTCGAGTTTTGATAATCACGAAGGGATGTACATAATTTTGTGAAGGATAGGAACCTCAACATTTCAAGTTTTCTTTATATTTTATTTTGTAATTTGGAAATAAACATTTATTGAAGGTCAGCATCGGGAATCTTAATGCTCACTTGTGAATAGAGTGTTTGATATCTTTCTATGAAATTAGTCACTTTCTCATCCTATTTTTGTTTGCATGTCATTTAATCAACAAGGGTCATCTTGGAACCCATGCAAATATGGAAGTTGTTATAAAAGGGATCATTGAGTTCATTGAATTAACCAATAGAATTGTTTAGCAAAGAGGAGAACCACTCTAAAGCAATATCCTTCAAGGACCTAGGAAAGAGCTTAGCCAAAAGTTTATCTTCAAAGATGAAATCACTACATAAGGTTGTAAAAGTAGAAACATGGCTAGAAGTATCTCCTTTCCCACCATATTTCTCAAAGTGAGGGACTTCTATACCTTGTGGCATTTGTGCTCTTAGTATGTTGAAGGAGAACGGGTTAGATATGATGTATTATAAAGGTTGACTATTATTGTTTTGTTGTAATGTTTCCAGTTGTTGAAGGGATGTCATAGTTTGGAAAAGTGAGCTAATGAGATGATCATTTTGGTTGTAAGGTTGAGGGGAATAAGGTGGAGTGGCGTATGTATGCAAAGGGCTAGTGAATTGCAGGTTAGTGGAGGTTGATTGTTGAGGAATTATTGTGTTCAAATGGACAAGGCTAGAAATATTTCCTATGGGAATACCTATGAGAGTGTACACAATGCTAGTTGGTATGATTGTTGTGGTTGGTTGAATGGTTGTTGTGGGTTGAAAGGTTTTTGTGGGTTGTGTACTAGTGTCTGTAGGAATGGACATTAGTATTTTGGAGGATGGAATTGGAATTCCACCTTGGCTTTGAGTTTATCCTAAAGCTTCAATAGAACTAAGGATGGTAGGGATAGTTTTGGTAACATTAAACACATTGGTTGTAGGAGGTGAGGTCATGGGTAATGAATTATGCAAACTATGAGCCATGGAGGGTTTATTATCAATAATATCAAAAAGAGAGTTAGAAAACCCAAGATCCATGATGAGTGAGATATCATGGGATGACATGAGCCTTGAACTATGTCTTATAATAGCATTGGTAATAGGACACTAGGTTGTAAAGTTCATGCAAGTTTTACAAACCTAGTGTGCAAAGACTACATGGAAAGAGGCAATCCAACAACCTAGAATGAAAGACAATTTTTAGATTCTAAGCAATGTAATTTATTTATTACACAATGCAATAAACTAAAAAATGAAAATTTGTAAATGCACTTTTGAATTTTAACAATGTACTGAAATGACGCAATTTAAGCTAAATGCAATGAATTTGATGAAACAATAAATCAGGAGATTGAAATAGTAAAGTAATAGCACTAAAAAAAACCTAAATTTGAGATTTTAATTTCTAGAAAATGTAGATCAATAGCTAACCAGGACTCATTCACCAGTAAGGGCTAATGGGTCATGGTTAGCTTTTTCTAAGATGTGTCTATGGATTTTAGAGTGATTTTTAATGTATTTTTAGATGTTAGAAGGTTTAGGTTGGACCTGTCCAGAGACTAATTCACTAGTAAAGGTGAGTAGATCCTCATTAGGTATTTTTAAACTATTTTTAATGATTCTCAAGCTTTCAATAATGTCTTTCAGTTCTAGGTTTGAGGCAGTGAATTTCAATTTTAGATTTTCCAAAAATGCAATGTGAAAATGCAATGAAAAGATAAATGCAAAGGCCGATGCTGAAATGCAATTTTTTGTTTTTTATTTTCAAATGCAAATAAATGAGATCTAAATGATATGCACAATGACTAATTTTTTTGTATTTTTCAAATTTGGAAAGATGTAAAATAATGCAAATCTAAATCCTAAATGAGATGCAATTTTGAATGCAATGTAAGAAACCCTAAATGAGATCTTAATTCAATGCAAATGAGATGAAAATGAGTGCAAGATCTAATCTAGGATGCAATAAAATACTTCAAAATAATTTTTTTTGCAATATTCAATAGGTCGGGTTCACCATTAATGTTTAGGTGGAAAATAGGGTTCATCAAAGTGAAACAAATCAAGAGAAAGAACTACTTAATTTTTCCATAGAAAACATTCTATTATAAGGGCCCAAAGATGCAAATAATAATTAAAAACTAACCTTAATTATTATAGCAACTATGATGGAATTTTGAAGGGCTTAAAATGGTGTGTACCTTGTTGCAAGAAGCCTATTTTTAGGGAACAAAGGACTCATTCGCCTTTAGTGGTGAATGGGTCCTTGTTAGGGTTTTTGAAATTGAGATCTTGGTTATTTTCTTCAATTTTTGCACTCTTGATTCTTGGGTCAACTCTTGAAAACCTATAAAAAATTATGTAGCCTCAATTCTACATTCTTGCACTATGAAGGTAAATCTTGCAAACTGACAACTTTGACAATTTTTCTCTAAAATTCTTCTCCACTTGGTCCTCAACCTATAAATATGCAAACACACACTCAAGAGGAGAAAATCTTGTTGATTGTTAGTGAATATGGGTTTCCCTAAGTCAAACCCTTTGTAGGTAATTAAACCAAATGATGGAATAATGAAATTGAAGCATTAACATGAAATGATGCAATGTTGACACCTTGGAAGTTGTCAAGATACAATACAAATCTGCAATCTAACATGTAGTAGACATGAAGAATGTGTATCTTGATCCTTTAATAAGATGTGAACAATGCTTGAGAGTAGATCTTCAGTGCTACATCAACTATCTTAGCTCAACAACATGCATATATGCATTAAACCCTTGTCATGATGAAATGATCTTGAATTGCTGCAATAAAACCTTGATAATCTGCCTTGAAATTCCTTTGAATTGCTCTTGTAAACTCCTGTGAACTCAAATTTCTATAATACATCAATGCTTGGAAGTCTAGGATGAAACTATGTGAATTAACCCCACAATTATACTAAACTAAGAGATTAACCTTGAAATTCAAACAATTCAAACTGGCACCAGATCTGGAGACAAAAATTATTAAAATCCCTTCATAATGAAATTTAAAAAAGGGATCTTCATTAAGGGAGGACCCATTCACCACCCAGGGCGAATGTGTCCTGGTGCTATTTTCTAGGACCTTTCCTTTGAGGAATGAAATGACATCAAAAACCCATGTAGAATATACAAAGAAAGGGGGGTCCTATAGAGGGAGAACCCATTCCCCACCTAGGGTGAATGGTTCCTAGTAGCAATTTCTAAGACCTTAATTTTTCCCAATTAAATATTATGTAATTTGAATTATGGGTTTTAGGATAGATCTTCAGGAGGTGTCATAAATAAGGCTAAAATATGAATTAAAGGGCCAATTAGCCACAATTAATTAATGAAACCCTAGATAAGTGTCATAGTGTTTTACAACACTTTACAACACCGTAAATAGGGTATATTTTAAGTACATCTTATTAAAAAGGGCCCAAGATCAATGTGAATGTGTAACAATAAATTACAACATTAAACCTAGACAAAATTAGGTTAATTTAATGACAATTATTCTCAAATCAAGGGAAAATGATACTTGAAATCAATGAAAAGCACCAACTTGAAATAAGAAGCAAGAGCACTCTTGGAAAGACCAATTTAGATATTTTTGCCTCAATTTTCTAAGAATGCTATATTTTTTGTGCTATGTTTCTATTAGAGTGTTTAATCATATATATTTTATTATGAAATGGTTTCTAGATTCAATTGTGTATAATTTTTTGCATCAACATTTCAAATCACACACCATGATCCATCATCAAGATGAGTAGAGAGCATAAGGAGATTTTTTTTTCTCCTTATACTCTCTGCTCTCATCCTGATGATGAATCATTGAGTGTGATCCAAAAAATTGATGCAAAAAATTATACACAATCGAATCCACAAACCATTCCATAATAATTATAATGGATTGTGGAAATTTGATATCATAAATATCTTTTCCACTTGCCATTTTCCATCTAAATTATGAGGTGCTTATGTATAAATTGTATGTTCAATTATGGACTTTAAATTATAGCATGTGTTAAAGAGGTCAATATAAATTAGATTTTACTAGAAAACTAGGTATGTGCTCAAATATCAATAGTTTCTTTTGTTATAAGTTGAGGTTCAACATTACATTAACCCTCTTCTTGGGTTAAGCCCTAAGAATTTTTTTGGGCTCACAATAAATAAAATGACAAAGAGGTTGAATGATTTTCTCAAAGAAGGTCCACAAAATGACACTCAATCCTAGGAGTTCACCATAACTAAGGAATCACTTGGAATGTTGTTTGGAAGCCTTCAATTAGTGAATTTTTAGGAAAATACTCTAGTAAGATATTTTTCATGAAAAATAAATTAGAGTGATTAAGAAGCATGTTGACTTGTTGAGGTTCATTAATATTGAGAAGAAAAAACCTTTGAAATGTTCCTCATCTAAGAGAGTACCAAAAAGCTCCTAGGAGTTTCTAATCTATGAAATGAGATACTACTTGAAGGGAATATGACCTACATAATAGATAATAAGACTATAATTTTTCTATTAAAAACAAAAACATTTAATCAAATCTAAAAAAAAAATAACTTCATGTATAAAATAGTTATCTTATCATAAACTGTCAAAATAAAAAAAATTAAATACATTTCAAAACTACCTTACTACAAAAATTTACCTTCTCAATTACAAAACACACAACTTTATCCATTTATAAAGCTTGAAATCTTCCCAAATACAAATCAAATAGTAAAATTATTGTAACGAACCTCCAAGAAATTCAACCAAAGTAGTTAGAAAACTATATACTTTGATGGAAAACCTAAGTAAATTCTATTATAGGCCATACTGTTATCAACAAATGCAGATTTTTTATTCGAAATGGCAATCACATACATCAAATTCACGAATAAAATTAACAACTTCTCCCTCCTTCTTGTGTTTGCCCACATCAAATCTCTCGGCAACAACGGTGGAGTTCCGCAAATTTCATTTTTATAAAAGTTATCTACCTTAATGAAGAAATTAGTATTTTATATGAAATTGAAGGAAACACACCAATGGAAGGAATGGAAGGAAATGGAGAATGAAGAAGGATTATAACATGGATATTAAATGGATGGAAGGAATGGATAGTATATTCACATGAATGTGGACTGTGTTCGACATAATGAATAAAAAAGAAAATAATGAGTATTTATGATCTGATATATAGGAAATAAAAAAAGATTGAAAAAGTATTGTTCATAAGAAAATTGAATTTTTGAAACTGAGTTTGGTATGTATTGTTGGTGGCTTGATTAGAATATTTACCATTTAAAAACTGTTGGGAGTAGATAGAAAACCTTTAAGAATACAAAGGAAAAGTGTTGGAGTACCTGAAAAAGAAATCCAAATATAAAATATCAATTTTAGGAATGAAATAGGAGACCTCCAATACCAACTTCGGGTTATGGAAATGTGTGAAGGGACTTGGGAAAAATATGTGTACATGAGGAATAGTACTCAAACTTCAAATGTGGCTTCTACATGATTCAAAACAAAATAAAATAAAATAAAATAAAAAACAACTATTTGACAACCGATGAACATATCAAGGCACTCATCAAGATGTGATCAAGAAAGAGAATTCAACTTGGAGAGCATAACTTGGATGTTTTCAATTGATTTAGAAACACCATGAAGATTATTATAGTAGATTAAGGTAAAATTATTAGAAGTAAAATTCAATAATATGTGATGTTTACATGGATAGAGGAACAGAGATTTATTGAGATCTTCAAGGAGGCTATTACTATATGTACATATGAGGGAGCAATTCTCATGCATTCCAATTTTGTAGAAAAATGGTTGTGTAAATTTACTAGTGATCATTTCTTAATTGTCAAGTGTACCACTCAATTTTCCCTTTTTCCAATACAAATATACACAGTCTCCATTTCCCTTCTATCTTTTGAGGTTATTCTACATGTTAACACTTGCTTGTTGCCTTTTTTTCCTTCATGGTGGACCTCTGATAGGTATGCTGAAAACATCAATAATTGAATATTATAGACAGTTAGAACTATAAACTATAAGAATTATGACATATATTGATAACAAGCCACTCTAAAAAAAATTTTGAATTATGTTTTAAATATGGAAGAAGAAACACAAATTATTTTCTTAACATAATTTTAACATTAGCTTCCTCTCTATTCAAGGAAATAATTATTTCAATGTCTTTTTCTAGGTTCAAAGCCAAGTAAATAAGATGTAGCTTGCAATTGCAATAGTTATCTTCCAACTAAAGAATGTTTCATAGAGAATGAGTAGGGATCTCCTATATGTGAATCGTCAATGTGTATTGATTTACATGGGCTTCATCTGAATCTTCAATGTGTATTGATTTACATGGGCTTCATCTAGACCACCAAGATAGAAGAGTCAATTATTCTTGATCTAGACATTCTAAAGAACGTGGAATGAATGTCTGCTCAATAATTTATTTCCACTCCAATCCCTCATTTTTTTTATAAGGGTTGGACTCTTTGGTGACAAAATAAGGCCTTTACCTTCCCTATGCTAATAATTTATCCTTCATGAGGGAAAAGATGAATACAAAGAAGCAAGGAAGATTTTACAGATGATTTAAATTGGGAACTTATTGACATAGACATTGCACATATGAATGCAAGAACTATATAATAGTCATCCTACAACTGATTTGCATTTCTCAAGATTGTACCGTATAAAGAGGTTGTGAGAATCTTAAGACATGATAGTATGTGAGTTTATATATGCTTGGTGGCTACTCCGATGTTGTGTGTTTATCCAAATACAACCTAGATCCTAATCGCCAATAACAATGATCTCATTTACATTCTAGATATAATTAGACTTCGAACTCCCTTTTTTATAATACACAGAATTGTAAACTACATACTAATTTTTCGTTGCAAGGTTTGCTAATTTTCCTTTTTTATAATATACAGAATTGTAAATTACATACTAATTTTTCTTTGCAAGGTCTGCTAATTTTCGTACAGCGATTCCTTTAGTACTGCAATTTTGTTTATTTTATTTAATATAAAACAACTTTGAATAGAAATGACTAGATTGATCTGACAGAAGGCATGGTAGAATCAAAAATATACATTTAGTTTTAGATTCCTAAATTTGTTACTTTTGGGTAGCATCGTTCCTTCTCGTTCACATCTATATCTCCCTGAAGTTATCTTGATATAGGTAACACCTGTTTGTGTTTTACTCAAGTAAAAAATATATAAAACATAAAGGACAGTAAGTAGCGTCCAGAAAAGTCTGTCCTGATGGCCCGGCTTAAGATCAGGAATACTTTTCCCTTGTCACATCTCATTATAAAGCTGACATGACAAAATGGTGCGTTGCCTTGCCTCACAGTTAGAAGCCCTGCATTTTACCTGTGATTTCAAATCATTTTACCTTAACGTGCCTACCAATTTTTACAATACATATTTCAATATGCAATAACTTTTAACCTCATTAATTCAGTATCTAATAAACATTCGCAGGTTAGAGTTTGCCCTTCTGAATAAAGCTATTATCTCATATGGGCATTGTATGGCTGCAATATTACAGAAAGATGCTCTGCTAGACAGATTGATCAAGAACAATCACTAACAAAACACATGAAGGCCTGCATAGTCCATATTACAACGATTTTCCTCTTATTATAAAGCTATAGTGCCTGGCTTCCGGGACATCTGTATAATCTCCATCGTCAAAGTTCTGGGCATAGCTTAAGGCATCATACCCTAATCTTGGAGTAGCCCTTGGCTTAATCATTCTCCTCAATTCGGCTCTGATCTTCCAGAATACATGTCTCCAACTTAATCTGCAACATCCAAGCATTGCTTCATTATCCTCCATCATAACACTTCTGTAGAAATTAGCCTTTTTGGCACTTATCCAATCCTTCCCCCATTGCAAAAGCTTTTTGTGCCTACCCCAGGACCTCCTTTTCATATAGGCGGATCCTCCAGAATCAGATTCATCAGCAATATGATGATAGTCATCCACTCTGAGACAGTATCCCATGACCCACAGGCTTGTTTCCTCTTCCCTTAGGCCTACACTTGTATAGATCCAGATTCAATTTGTATACATAACCTACAGAGAGACCATTTACTAATGGTATTGCTCTTTTAAGACTCTGGATTACTCTTGAAGAGATAAGCAAAACATTATTGTCCCACAGACAGACACAGACAAAGACAGCGAAGATAGTAAGCCCCTACAAAATAACGAAAACATTATTGTCCTACAGAGAAACACAGACAAAGAAAGCAAAGAGAGTGAGCTCATACAAAATAATCAGAGCATTCCTAATAAGTACTTCTTCACCTGGCTTTCCTCATAATTCTCTATTTAACACCGCTCCAGATATCAAATACCACAACAAGAACATTAATAGGAAAAGCCCACATGGAAAAGGAAGTGAAGTGCTGACTCATTTCCGTTAGTGGAATCAATTATAATAAACAATCAATATTAGCCATACAATTATAACTAAGCCTTACATTTTGTGAAATACTCATTGCATTTACTTTCACTTCACTGTTTATCGGTTGTTAAAATTGGTGACAGATACTGATTTCAGTCGACTATTTATATAAAGGTCACGAGTATGTCCACCCATTTCTACAACTGTTCACGAGGGTAGGCGGTTAGTTGTCTGCCTGACACTGTTCTTGCATGATGTTTTTCTTGAAGATATACAAGTTGTTGCTAAAGTAAAGCTGTAGAATGCATACTTTTGGCCCTTTCAAATTGTAAATCGTAAAATGTCATTCAGAGTAGGTGTTTTATGTATTAAATGCAATGTACAATGACAGTAGTTTGGATCTACAGTTTTGGTAAAGATGTTTACTTGGTTTGATTGGACTTGGCAGCTGTCAATTTTGTTCTTCAATCTTCTATAGGTTTCATGTAAAGATATCCTCCAATGCTTTACCACGTCACGATCACGTCGAGTCTGATTATGTTTTGGACTTTCCTTTCATCACAAGCGACATTTAGTTTGATTGGGTATGGGTTGGAGGTTCCGGAAAGTATACTTACTGAATATAATTCCAATAAAATTGTGGGGCATAACATGGCAGTGTTTTTGGTCCATACGTTTGTTGGTAGGATACACCAATTAGTCAGATGATAAATGAAGTATGGTTCGTCCTGACCTTGCTGCCTCTCTTTGAGACCACTTTCTCCTCCTGACCACCCCTTCCATCTCATCCTCCTGACCACCACATCATGAGTCACTGGTTCAATTTTGATGAATGTTGGTCAGTTTGGTCATACAATTTCACTTACAAAAGTATTACTTTTGTATGGAAGTACATATGCATGCGAAAGATCTTCAAAGTAGTTAGAGAATGAAGGCTGCTGGTTGCAGACCTTTCTAATATTGACATTTTAAATGTTTTGAATGTTATTGAGACAATAGTTAGGAAAACATAATCTTACGGAGGACAAGGAACTTGGATTTAGGCGTCATTTGATTATATCATAGAAAGGGATTGTGGTTCAAGGATTTTCTTCTGCTACCATAAGCATAAGTGTAAGCAGGAGTCAATCTCCACCAGTACAAATGAACATGGTCCCTCTACATTTTCCTTGATGATCGTCAACATCCTTCTTAGGATCACAACCAAACTTTTATGGGAGAATGTGGTATATAATGACTACAAAAGCATGCTTGAAGACAAAATTGGTGATAGTATTCATACCAATATTGATCATAACTCATTATGCAATATCTTGAGAAATCTCTTTCTCCATGGCCAAAAAAGAGTTCCTATTTGGATGTTCTTGTTGTTCTGTTCTTTAAAGCATTTAAAAGAATGCCCTATGCCAAGTATACCTAGATGCAGTGAATATAGAGGTTCTAGAGAAAAAATGTTCACTTAATTAAACACTCAAAGGGAAGATTGAAGACATCATCACTAATTGACACCTAATTACGCTACTCAATACCTCCTCCATGATCATAACTAAACACTTAGCAGTCAGCATAAAACTAATGGTTTGAAACATAGTGTGTCACAACCAAGTTCACTTCATCAGGTCTAGATTCATCTTGAACAATTTCCTTTTTAGTTTTTTATTTGTGGGAGATGGCTAAATCAAAATAGCAAACAATCTAAGATGGTTTCCTTATCAAGCTTGAATTTGATAAGGCTTGTAATGGTATCTACTTTCATTTCATTCTCAAGATACTTTAATGACTTGGCATTTATCCTAGATTCTTCTATCAAATGTGGATGATTTTAACTAAACCCATTATTTCTCTTATCATTAATCTCTCTCTCATTGCTTCACTCCCATGTAAAACACTCCATTAGACAAGGTTTCTCTCTTGCACGTATCATAATATTTTTGCCATTGATACTTTCCAAAACCTTCTCCTTTGTGCTAGACATTTAGAACTTATATATGATATCTCTTGGTCACATAACTCCCTCATGATTAGCTTCCATTTTTCTTACAAAATTACTTTTTCATTAGAATAGTTAGTGAAGTCACCATAATTGAATAATTAGATCTTTATTTTTCTTCTTCTAGCTCTAGGTTACATATGAATCAACATAGCCTGTTGATGTTGTAGTCAATGCACCCTCGATGCCTCGTTAATTTTAAATAATATCAAGCATGCCAATATTGCTATATATCTATGCATTATGGTTAGCCTCAATGTCTCTCTTAAATATATTTTAAATTGGTTCATAAATAATCTCAATCCTAATTTGGTGCATTAGGAAACATGTTTGTTTCCTTCATTTAAATAAGCTCCTCTCACATGCCCACAAGATTTATACCTTCTTTTCGTTAGAATCTTGATGCCCTTATATAATTTGGATTAAGGTAGAAATCCTAACATTGAAACTATTTCAATCTTTGATACTTTGAATGTTGTATGAATTTCTTGATTGGTTCACTATAGATTATCACTTTAATTGTTAATTGGTATAATTATCATGTAATTAGAATTTCTTTACTAAATGATTTATTTGAATTTATTGCATGGTTGTATATATATCTAAATGTTGTATTTTTCATTGTAACTAGGTATGAATATTCTAAGGTGGTCTTTATGAATGAGAATTGGATTGGTTTTGCAAGTGGTAGGAGTGCAACAAGAGAAAACCTAGAAACCTATTCCAAGAATAATCCTTAATTATCTCAACCCTACCTAGTAGCTCGAGTCAACCTAGAGAGCTCACCAATCTATAAATTTCCGTTTTAAAAGAAAAAAAAGTAATTGAACCTTTGCTAGTAACTACTTTATAATGATAGTCAATTAAACCTTACCTTCACTAGATATGGTATTGGATCCATCTATAAAATATAATGGATTTGCAAGTCATCTTGACTGATGGCTGAAAAGTACAACTAAGATATGAAATATAAACAAAATAAAATATAATGTTAGATTACCAACTAACATATCCCTAAATTATGACAATAGAAAATATTTTAGAAATAGAATAAAATAAATGGAAAGAATAAATACTAGAAATAAAATATAGAAAATAAAAATAAAAATAAAAAGATGAGCTCATGGTGTTTTCACTCAAGACCCTAGTAAATGTGAAGAAGGGAATTAATAGAGCTCACCCCTTTGGTATAAAAATGGGATCAATAGCCTAAATTAACTACCAAAGTTATGGGAAAAGGAAAATGACATTTATGCCATTAAGAAGGTGTGGTCTTCCTTCTTCTAGAGAAGAGAAATGTAGGTCATGAAGCAAACTAGTATGATGAGTAGTCTTCAATCCCCATGAGCTTCATAAATATTTAGTTGTTGAATGCACAATAAAATTGAGAGGGCAAGGGGGTGGGGGGTGAATTAGTTGTATATTAAAACATTAAAAACCATCATTAACATTTAGATCCACATCATAATTATTAGCCTTTAAGCTATTAGAATGATTTAGCATGAATAAAAATAACATAAACTTAAACACATCAACACCATGCATAATAGAAGACCAAATTTACATAGAAAACACAAGGGAAAAACCATGGTGAGGATTAGCTCACAATATAATGTAATTGCAACATCAAATACAATCTATAGGCTCGTTGCTAGAGGGCTCGCTACATAAAAGAAAGAAGGGATCATTGCCAATGGCTCACTACTAGATTACAAAAAAGAAGAGAAGAATATTGTTCTAGTAAGAAATCCATCTCAATGCAACAAAAAAGTCCACAACAACATCACCAACACATTCGTAGCCTTTTTGAATATTTTAGACACCTTCTACTCACTACTTCTACTAGTCTAACTCATTAAAGCTCGCACTACACACAACAAATTTGCAGTTTGAATCACACACTCTACACACATCCTACATCAACATAAAACTTATTTATACCTTCTTAAACCTTGAAAATATTCTCCAAGGTTGGCTATGCGCGTCAACCATGCAAATTCAAACTAGGTTGGCACCAAAACTTTCCTGTGGTGGAAAAGAATGAAGGTGGACCACATCACACCTTAACTAAGTCCTAAATCCACTCATTCATGCCACACCACACTTCCATATTAACTGAATAAAATCCACAATTAGTGTAGACACCCAAGGCCGATTGAATCTGTGTAAACACGATTAAAAAATTAAGTACATGCTCCCTCTCATCTTGAGACAACTTGTGAACAAAAAAACATCACTTGAACACAATCTAGAATATTCCAAAAATACACTAAAATCCTACAAATTCCTTTGTAACAAATTTCACCTTAAGAACAAACTCATCATGTTCACCTAAATAATCTTCCACATATTGTAACTCAATAAATCAGCTTGCGGAGCACCAAACCACGAAAAAAATCAACTAAAGGTTGATATGAACCTCATAAGAACCCTTCTAGAACTACAAGAAAAGAATCCAAGCTATGGATAAATGTGGAGCAAAACTATTTCTCTCAGATACCATTGTAATACATAGTTCACACGTTGGGGAACATAACTTTCTCTACACAATGATCAAGACAAAGAAACTTTGTATGTAATACCTATGAACACCTATAATCAACATATTTGAACTGAACAAGTAGTTCTCCAACACAGAAGAAATGTAGAGCAAAACCAAACACCACTTTGTATGCTAGAACACCTTTACAACACATTGTTTCCTTTTTAATTCAATTTTTTTCAAAATAGTTTGGAAACCAAACACCAAAAACACATTCTCATAACCTTTACCAGTTCCTCATCATTACCAAACCAGCTGAAACACAACACAACCAAAAAACACCCACAAACAAAAGCTTATAAAAGCAACACTAGTGGTTGACACTAGTAACACTTACTAATGACAACATAATGCAACTAATCAAAGCATCAACATGAACTATTCATTGATCTATTGACATCAACAATAACACCAACCACTCAAACCTACAACAATCTCCCCATTTTTTGTTGATGGAAACATATGATCTATGAAAAACCATCAATAATATCTCTAATCATCAATACAGTACTCCATACCAACATTTTCTCTATCTCACCCTTAGTTTGCTACTCTCCTTTTCCACAAAAAAAATATTTTTCACATTGCTTTCTCTCTCCCCCTTTGGCATCAATGGCAAAGGGTGACAGATTTCTCACTCCCCCCCTTAGGAGCACACAATAAAATCTACCAACTAGCAACCACTACACATATCCTTTGAAACATATGACAAAGGACAACACCAACTTGCACTAGCACTTACTTCCCCTGACTGCAACAACCAACAAAGCCACTACCTATTCCCACTAAGAGGTAGCCACCAACATTAGTTCATAACAAGGAGTGAATCTTGAGATCCACTATGTTGATGCCTATCCTTATGCATCTAGTTCAAAGAAGGAGGGGTAATAACCCCTAACTTCTCCCACAGATACACAAAAGTATCCCTAGGAAGATCCTTAGTAAATATATTAGCAACCTGATCCTTTGTAGGCACATACTCTAGCTTCACTTCATTCTTTGCAACCTTCTCTCTCAAAAAAGTGATACTAGATTGAGATATATTTTGTCCCTGAGTGCCTTATCAGATTCTTTGAAATATAAATATCACTTTTATTTTCACATAAGATAAAAATTAGTTCATCATATAACACTCTGATATCCTTCAAGGTTTTCCTCGTCCATAATACCTTTGTGCAACAATATGTTGTTGTAATATATTTTACCTCTATAGTAGATATAGAAATTGAATCTTGCTTCTTGCTTAGCCAAGACACCAATCTACATCCAACAAAGAATGCACCATCACTTGTACTTTTCCTTTCAGCCACACAACCTAGCCAATCTACATTTGTATAAGAACTTAGAGAGAAATCAATATCTTTTGGATATTAATGATGTGGATGTTAGTCACACATAACATAGATAAAATTCATAAATAAATTTACCTCTCTTGAAAGAAAATCAAACTATAATATATAATTTAATAATCCCAAGGCTTTGATAGTCGGGTCTTGAATGTGCAAGTTTTACTGAAGGTTCATTGTGAAGTTGTTTTTACAAAGGGACTTACACACTGGATTTGAAAGGATGGTTAAATTCTAAAGATAATTGTTAAATTCACTAAATCAACCATAATTTTTGTTCAAAGATCTTTAATTTGATTATATTTATTCATTTTAAAACACTTTCATCATCAAATTTACTATTTTTGATGTTTTATATTTCATGAATACAAATGATTTACAATAATATTTCTTGAATTCAAATTAATTGAATATGTTCAAGTAGTTTTAGCTTTAGGCATTCAAAAATTTCATGGAATCAAATATTTGTAATAAAACTCCATGCATTTATCATTTTTTTTTAACATTTTCTAAAACATAAAACATCTATTATAAAATAAAGCATAAAAAATTACTAAAAAGTAAAATTTCTCCTGAGTATTATCCATGTATGCCTCAAAAAATAACCAAACCAGAGAAAACCATTCCATACGTCACTAGATTGCTTCACAACTAGGCACAAAATGATGCAATAATTTAAAGAAAACGAAAATTATTTGCCACCAAATAGTGTCAGTCTTGTCCAATAGGAACAAACAATCAGCTACATAAGATTTCAAATGAATAAATAGCTTGGAAATTGGCTCTAATATTAGTTAACTTCTAATGAAACATACAAGTTGTTAATCTAGAGTGGAACAAAAAACAAGAAAAAAGAGAAAAACTTGAAAAAGTTTTGGTTCTTCGACATCCACAAATTCTGAACTTAATGAAAAATGAATAACATTTTTCCCTTTATAGAACACAAGGATGCATAAAATCAATTAAAAATGATGAATAGTCAAGATTCATCCTCTAAAATCAATGGTAGCAGATTAATCTCTTCACACATGGGTGATGTCAGCAAGTAGTCCTATTAGTAGTCACTTGAATTACTTTCAAAATGAACGATTGAAATTTATTAAATATCAAGTCTTTTATAAACTTAGTTGGCATATACATTTAATTCATAACTTTTGAATTAATTTTACAAATGCATTAATGTTTTCTGAACACCAAATAAGTTCAATTTTAAATTGTGTTCCCATGAAAATGTGATTTATTCCTATTTTAAACATTCATTTACAGTTTTTCCATTTTACTGAATTACCTCAAATGATTTCTGGGTTTTGTTCCTCATCCTTTTTACTGCCGAGAACATTTTGAATTTTTAAATTTCATTAAGAAATGAGGGAGATATCACTATTTTAGTGAAACTAATTTGAACTTTTGAAAAACCAAGAACTAGGAACTTTTGAAGGACTGATAATTTTTGAAAATTCGAGAACCAAGACTTTTTGGCCAATGGGAATTTATGAAAAACTAAGAATTGTGAAATTTTTAAAAAACCAAGAATTTTATGATTTGAGTTTTCAAATGCACACCTTTCTTCTAATAACCATTTACCCTTAAATCCATAACTTTTTTATTTTTATGTATTTTAAAAAAATTCAAAAGACAACCCTCATTATTTTCTCGTGCTCATTCCATCCATGATGAAATTTCAACCATTAAGAATACCAAATTTTGGATTTTGAATTTATGATAAATTTTCAAGTGTTTTAACCATTAGATAATTGATTTTGAGGTTTAGTGGACCCGAAGAAACCATAGAGACTGCAAGGCAAGCCAGACCAAGCAAAAAAAAGAGGGGTTCCTTATTTTCCAAAAGAACATTGGGGTGTGTTGTGAGACTACACAACACATACCAAAAACCATGTTCTAGAGTTGCCTTCAAGTATCTAAATATCCTCTTCATTGTTGCATCATGTGACTCTTTAGGATCTTCTTGAAATCTAGTCATGTCAAGACAAACTATATGCATGATATTATTAGTATGTGGTGACTGATCATGCTATATTGTATACTCTTCGTGTATCCTCACTAATTGAAGAAAAGTCTATATGGCTTGAAGGAAGCACCTTGGGAATGGTATATTAAATATTATAGTTTTATGGTTGAGGAAGGTTAGAGTTGGTGTAATTCAGACCATTGTGTTTATTTTAAGAGGATAGATGATGATAGCTACATTATTTTATGTTTATATGTTGATGATATGCTTGTAGCGGGGTCCAACATGGATCACATGAGGGAGTTAAAAAATTAGTTAGAAAATTCATTTGCTATGAAGGATTTGGCGACAACAAAGTAAATCCTTGGTATGAATATTACAAGAGATAGGAAAATCATAAAATTGTTTCTATCTCAGGCTGATTATGTTGAAAAGGTGTTACAAAGATTTCATATGGAGAATGAAAAAGTTGTTAGCACACCTTTTCCCAGTCATTTCAAATTGACTAAGGATATGTGTCCAAAGACACAAGAGGAGGAAGAAAAAATGTCCAAGGTACCATATGCTTCAACTATAGGCAGTTTAATGTATGCTATGGTATGAACGAGATAGAATGTTGCACATGTTGTAGGAGTTGTTAGTAGGAATATGAGTCACCTTGGAGTTGAGCATTGGAATTTAGTAAAATGAATTCTCAACTATTTGAGAGGTACATCTAATAAATGTTTATGTTTTAGGGGCTCTAATACTAATTTAAAAGGCTATATTGACTTAGATTTGGCAAGGGATATAGATACCAGGCAGAGTACCACAGGCTATGTATTTAAAGTTGGTGGGAAAATGGTGAGTTGGATTTCTCAGTTGCAAAAGGTGGTTGTTTTGTCCACCATGGAGGAAGAGTATGTTGTTGCAACAAAGACAACAAAGGAGATGATATCACTACAACTTTTCATGGAAGAGTTGGGAAAAAAATAGGCTCAAAATTACTTATTTACGGGCAACCAGAGTGTTATACATCTTGCAAAGAATTCAACTTTGCATTCTAAAACCAAACACATATAGTTGAGATATCATTTCATTCAGCCAGTGTTGGAGGATTGATAGGTCAAGCTAGAAAAGATACATACAAATGCCAATCTAGCAGATATGTTTATGAAGGTAGTGACAATGGAGAAGTTGAGCTCCTCTTCAGCTTTGGTTGGCTTTCAAGATTGAATTCAAGTATAATAGAGTAGCAGGGTCAAAGGTGCTTATTTCTAGTGGGAGTTGTAAGTGCAGTAGTGTCATCCAAGTTCAGTCTCCAAGTGGGAGATTGTGTTGATGTGGAGCTTGATTAGTCTCCAAGTAGGAGATTGTTGGTATGTGGTGAAAAATCATGTTATATTGTACACTGTTCCCATTTTTTTTTGCACCATAACTTAGAAAGGAAAAATCACTAAAAAAGAAAAAAATCTGACTTTGTAAAACCCTAACTCTAGAAGCTTCTAAAAAGCTTGTTATAAGATGTTTGGATGGGGGTTACAGTAGTGCATTATTAGCAAGATTGTAATATGTTTTACACTAGGTAATAAAATCATTGGGTGGCTATAGTTTTGTGGATGTAGCCCAGATTGGGTGAATCATGTTAAATTATCTATGTTGTCTTGTTTCTGCTATAATTTTTTGTGTTCTTATTTCTCTATTTTATTGATCAAATTTGCATTTAACTGTTAGATATTTTTTTTCTAATCCTAACAGATATCTAGTCTAGTAGTAGCTAGGTATAGCAGTCCTCCAATCATTGATCTATACTTGCTCTGATCTTCCTTAGGAGATTCAACATTCTTACTTAGCTTGCAACCAATAACAATAGAGGTACATACTAGTTTAGAGTCTTTCATTCCAAACTTTTTAAACATTTTCTTGACAAATTTTGACTATGAAATAAATATACCTTTCTCTTTCTAATTGATTTTTATTCCAAGGAATAAATTCATCTCCCAAAACATGGACATCTCAAACTATTTTCACATATCTTCTACCAACTTGTTACACATAGCTTCATTTCCTCAAAAAAATATTTCATCAACATACACAACCACAATCAAGGTTTGATCTATTTGAAATTTGAAATTAAAGAATACTATTTGTGGTACCTTTTATTAAATCCTTTCTATATCAAGTACCTATCCAACCTTGCATACCAAGCTTTAGGAGCTTGCTTCAATCCATACAATGCTTTCAATTTGCAGACCATACCTAGTTTTTTTTATAACTGAAATACTTTGGTTGCTCAATGTATACTTCTTCTTCTAATTCACCATTCAAGAAAGAAAAATTCACATCCATTTGATAAACTTTGAAATTTTTATGTTCTAAAAAATCCATAAACATCATGATAGCTTCCATTCTTGCCACTAGAGGAAATTTTTCCTCAAAATCTATTCCTTCTACTTGTGAGTATCCCTTACACACAAGCCTTGCCTTGTTTCTCACCATTTCTCCATTCTCATTCAGTTTGTTTCAAAATAACCACTTAGTTCCAATTACATTCTTGTTTGCAAGTTTTGGGACATGTTCCCAAGTTTTACTCTTATCAATCTACATTATTTCTTCTTCCATAGCCTTGACCCAATACTCATCCTTGCATGCTTCAATTACTCTTTTAGGTTCAATTTTAGAAAGAAAACACATGTTTACCTTTTCTTCAGCCATAGTAGCTTTCCTACTTGTTTAAACACATTTCCTTTTGTCGCCAATGATCTAATCTTTAGAATGATTCTCTTTCACCTACTTAGGAGTCTTAGGTATCCACTCAGGAGCTTCTACCTCTTCAATCTGTACTTCTTTTTCTTTACCTTCATCTCTATCATTTTCTTTCCAAGAGGACTCATTTGATTCATATCCATTATCACCACTGAGTTCTATTGTAAGTCTCTATCTACTTTGACACTGACACTTTCAACAATCCTTTTCAACCTCTTGTTGCCAACTTTATGGGTTGGAGCATTTAGTGCAAAATTTGGGTAGATCAAAGGGTTATAGTAAAATTCACTAAGGAAAATTCATTTCAAAAAGGCATTAGAAGAGGAGCAAAGCCACATTGGTGACTATGTTTAGCAAGGAGTTGAGGACTAAAAGAAGGGTTACTACACTTATGGGTAAAGAAAAAGATTACTTTGAGAGAATTAGAAAGGAGAGCAATGATAAAGTAGATGATATTGTATAGAAGCTAGGATTTATTCTAGTGGTTGAAGAAGGACTAACTATTGCTACCACTACTCTAGAAAATAATGTAGATGAAGAAGTATAGAAAAATAATGCTCAACATGAGTAGGATACAAATGAGAATACTGCATATGAAAAAACTCCTTCAAAAGTGAAGGAAATGATAAAAGGAGATGATAAAGATGCAATGATCAGAGAAGAAATTGCAAAGGAAAGAACCAGTACTCCTCTATCACAAGAAGAAGCCACTCCATTGGAAAATATAGAAAATATTGCGAAGGAAGAGAACACAAACAAGGTTGATGTTGTTAAGAATGATGTTGTGTAGAATGAAGAAGAAAATATTGATGAGGAAAATAGGAAGAGCATGCAAAGGAAGATGAATAAAAAATATGGATACATTTAGTGATGCAAAAAAGAAAAATCAGTTGACTCGGGTACTGCAAGGATAAGGGAAAGGATGTAGAATCAACAAAGAATCCTAGTGAATCTTTGGGATCCTTTGGAGATTCTCTAAAGAATGTACTAATAGTACAACCTACTTTTCAACCAATTGTGTATTCACAATTGTTGCAATTTCCAATGCATCAAGGGAATGCTAATTGGCCATGCCCACAAAAGGATATGAAAATATCAGTAAAACCTTTCCTGGGAATTGGACATTCCAATAGGTGAATAATATCTCTCTATGGACATTCATTTACTTGTCAAACCAGGGGACGTATACTTTAAATGGTGTGGAAAAATATATGCACTAAGAACTAGTTTCAGTCAAAACTTAGCAGAAATAAATGCTTGAAAGGAATTCTATCTATGCTATAGGAAGGTAATGCAAAATTCTTTAACTCAACTATGATTTGATTAAAATAGAAACCATAATAGCTACAACTGAAAGACAAACTATGAATTGGCCCTATGTTGTAGGAACAGGCACAAGGATCGATTCCCTATGCTACAGGAGCAATACAAGACTGAGTTTGTATGAAAACTTCAAAGATTAAAGCTAACTGAAGATCAACAGAAAAGAACAGCTAACTAACAAGCTACAGATACTTACTAAGTGGGCCCCCTTAGCAAGCATCTACTGATTATACAAGTACTGAAATCAGAACTTCATCAAATTTTATTCATGAAAACAGAATGGTATACATTGCTTTGTTGATATGGAAACTAACAAACTTTGTCTCTTGTCAAACAAATTTTTCTTTTCATTATCATACTGACTATTACATGATATCTACTATCTTTCTATCACTATGCTTCTATCTTATTCTAACTATCATCTCCTTTTTTACTCGCGTAGGAGGAGTACTTTATTTAAAATCAAGAGAGCAACTAACTAACTAACCCTATCAAAGAAAGACGTGGAAGTCAAGTGTATCCCAGAATCAAGGAACAAACTTCATAAATGAATTTATGCATTCAACCTAATCCAGAGAGAATCTAGCACTCCACTTTTTCCAGATTGACTATCATTAAAAATCTTTCCCAATGGTTTCAGTCAAAGATTCTTTGCCAAAGCTTCCTCGAAGTCATGCAGGAAATAGACTTTATTGCAAGGCCGAGATCGGCTGCGCTTGACTTGTTCATTCTTCAACAACCTATGAAACAAAAGGTAACAGATGCAAAAGAAAAGGCGTATGGCACATACACAATATCTATTCATTAATCACACATTTAAATCTATTTCATCATTCAAAAACTGTATGCGATATACCAGTCATTTAGGGAGTCAATAGGGTAAAAAATGCAGTCAAGTCAACACAATAAGCTGCAGGAATATGAAAATATTTTGCTACAGGATATCCCCATAAAAAGTTTCAAAAGAGTTTTAAACAACCACGAATAAAAAAAGTAAAGGCATTAAAAGTTCAACATAATATCAAACTATGAGCACATTTTGGGCTCATCAATGCCCCCTACTTAGCTTAATGCTAGTCCTCCAGCATTAACTTTCTTGGTGGTTTCTCTAAAATTAGTAGTTGATGTATGACTCTAAAATCATCATTAAGATTTGTAGCCTGGTGAGGATAGAGGGGCCACATTAGCACAGGAGGTCTGAATGTCAATGGAAACCATAGTTCAAATCTTTTTTCAAGTCCCAACTGTATATATCTGCTTGATCATTTAAGAGCTGCTCTGAAATTTAGGGGACTATGAGGTTCGGATCTTCTTAGCCCAATAGTTAATCTTTCCCACCTTTTCTCACTTCTGGTGTATGATAGTCTCCAAAAAAAATATGGCTATGCCAAAAATTCATCATATACCTGTTTCCTGAGATCAAATATTTTCTCTCTGGCTGTAATATTATTAATACCATATGTCAGAGAAAACCAATCTTTTAACATTGCATGGGGTTTTGAACTTTGAGAGGATAATTGAATAGGCTCATTTCTCTCAGCTTCCTCATATGTTTCCCATTGCATGCCATAATTCACTTCATTTGCTGCCCATGACATAAATGATCTCAAATGGATACCACCAATATATAGAAGAGGGTTCCATTTTGTTTCAAATCGAATTAAAAAGCCATGTAAATAAAATTCACACAGAGAATTTCTTAACCAATTAGGGGCTGCCTGGTATGCCTCATAAAATTCTTTAGCAGTGTGAAGTATAGGATCCTGATTCCTGGAAATTCTCATTAGTTGGAACCATAAGAACTGTTCCTTAAGGCACAGAGTATAAACAATGGGTGGTGGTTTGCATTCCATAATCTGACCATTTACTTTTAACATTTCATCCATTTTTGCTTTCAACTCAGAAATTTCTTGTTTCTGACTTTCAATTTCCTTTTTTAGTTTCTTCCTTTCTACCTCCCATAGACTTTGTTGCATGTTAGTCTGGGCTATGTGCTAGAAAGTCAGGGTTTGCAATATAACTAGTTTCCAGTTATCTTTGACATATTCCAAAAACTCAATCAAAAATGTCTTCTTATAAACAATAATGGCTTTACAAGTTGTAGAGAGAAATGTAGCTTTACTAGGCACATTCAATTGTTCAGTCTGTTCCTACTCTTGTTGCAAGATGAATTCTGGTTGTTGCGGTGGAGAAGACTGTGCTTTCTCTGAAAACTACATAGCAGCGGTAGCCAAGTCATCTAGACTTGGTAACCCTTGCTCATTATGCACCATTTCTTCTGTCTCAACTTGTTCCTCTTCAGGACACATTCTGAAAAACACCAAATTCAGACCCTACAGACCCTTATGAAATTACAATAACCTCTGGTTGAGGTGAAGCAGGGGAGGTCTTACATTGTTTCCTTGTGGAAACTCTTCTTGGCACTGGTGCGGCTGCAGGAGGTGTTTTGTTAGCCTTCCTCTTTCTGGTCTGCTTAAAGGGT
This sequence comes from Sequoia sempervirens, assembly GCA_007258455.2. Classification (NCBI taxonomy): domain Eukaryota; kingdom Viridiplantae; phylum Streptophyta; class Pinopsida; order Cupressales; family Cupressaceae; genus Sequoia; species Sequoia sempervirens. Next base: position 696,237,431 of record VDFB02281492.1, read on the forward strand.
TCTTCCCTACCAGAAGATGATGGTGAACTGGTGTTCGCAACAAGTGTTGTTGTAGGAGAGACGGTTGTAGGGGAAGATGCTGCAGGAGAAGAGCATTACTTTTTCTGAGAACGAGGGTCAGATTCTGGGGACCCTTCTGCCTTTGTTTTTCCCTTCTCTCTCCTAGTGCAAGACCTAGTTTGTACCCTAGCAGAGGATTTAGATGTAAAAGTTGCAGGACTAGGTGCTACAGGAGTAGATGACCCTTGCCTTATTCTACTGGTAGACGCAATTTCCTTCTTCTTTTTCTAAGGCTGTGGGGTAAGTACCCTAGGGGGTTGTGGAATTTGCAAGCTCTTTTGGGAAATGAATTATTGCCAGGAAAGAGGTGAGACATCTCTCAAAGAGCATTTAATCAGTAATTTGATAAGGCCATGGTGAGCAACACAATTATCTTTCCCTTGTTGGGTTCCGTGGGTACTTTGTTCTAAAAATTTTAACAGGAAATTCACAACATTTACAACTAACCCATGCCTCATATGACTTAATAATTTGAAATGATAAGAATGCAAGTAGGAGAAACAACCTTCACAGGTTAAATACCTGATTATGTAAGCAGCATACTCTGAATAAGGAGGAGGCAATGATACGTGCTTGCATCCCTACTTGGAGACTTTGAAAGGTCCATCAGTGGGCATTGAAAACTCAGGCCTTGTAGCGACAGCATCTGAAGAAAAATTTTCTCCAATGGCTGGAAGCCCAGTTACTTCAGCAATTCTGTCTTCAGTTGCAACAACCGTTAGACTCCACACAGTAGCTTCCCCTTCAGAAAGGGTTCTCAAAAATTCTTCAGCAGCCTCCTCATCAAAAGCATTTAAACTCAAGAAGTAATTTAACCATCCACAGAGGTTGAATGCATGGATTGTTTGAGGATTTTGCAATAATAAGTCATGAGCTACACGCTCATGTCGCACCAGCTAACCACCCATGTTCACAATTTTCTCCTAGCTGAACTCAATTCCCTGCTGAAAATTCAAATTTTATGTTTCCCTTTCTGCTCTGGTTTTTCTTCTATCGTGTCATCACATTTCTTTCTTTTCCAAAAAAAACTTTTTGAACAAGTAGTTTTAATCGTAGTTTACAAGAAAAATATGCAATAAAGAAGGACATGCGATCATATTTTGAAAGTACTAGAAAAATAATAAAGAAAGGTTATTTGCGTAGTTATGTCAACGGCGAAAAGACAAGTTTTAAAAGCTGGATTACCCCGCCCCCTACTTAGAGTATGACATGTGTTCTCACATGTACTAAAGAATAGGCGGACATGAGGTAATAATGACTGGTACAAGCATAGTAGTAAATGAATAGAATAAAATAAATCAAATATGCGATAACAAAAGATATGACATACCTTTGATAATTATGTGTACGTGTGAAGAAAGATGATGGCAACTGCATGAGTTGACAGTTGGGAATGATATCATAAATAGGGGTGATGCAGATGGATGAAGTGGATGGGTGACATGGGTGGACGAGATGAATGGATGGAATGGATGGATGGGATGGATGGATAGAAGATAAAGAAGTGAGATGGGGCGATAAATGAGAATGGAGAAAAAGGGGTTTCCTTTTTAAAAATAAAACCTTTATTATGAGCATATTTGACAAACTGCTGCATGAATTCTTCTTTTGAAATTGGTTAATGGTACAATCGGAGTCGGTGGCCATTAACTAGAAATTTGAAATGGACTAGATCAATTGTCACCAGCTGTATAGCTTCGTTGTCGAACACATTCTCAACATTTTAGGGGCCAAGCCAGCGTGTTGTGAGCTTACCTTGGTTCTCTTGATATCTGGAATCATATAACAGAGCCCAATCACCAGCAGAAAATTTCTTAGTTTTGATGTGTTGATCATGCCATTTCTTCCTTTGCTGTTGGATTGCTTATGTGTGCTATAGGGCTGCATTTCTCATTTCATCCAAAGCATTTAGCTGTAGGAGATGGTCCTTCTATGCTTCAGATATTTCCATATTGAGTTCAAGAGCTATCCTCAAATTTTTGTGCTCAAATTCTATGGCAACATGGTTGTTTTCCCATAAAGCAACTCAAAAGGTGTAAACCCAGTTGTTGTCTTCCATGTAGTTCTGTAGGCCCAAACTGCTTCAGGAAGTCTATTGCTCCAATCTTTTCTATGGATCTTTACTGTCTTTATTAGGATCACTTGAATTTTCATGTTTGTTACCTTCGCCTGACCATTGGCTTGACGGTGATAGGGGTTGGACTTCCTATGTTTGATTTTATAGTCATTCATTAGTGCAGTGATTAGATTCGATGTGAACTAAGCTCCCTGATTAGTTACAAGCTCTTTGGGAACTCTAAATCTAATGAAAATTTGTTCATACAGAAATTCAACTTTGTTATCTCGAGCATGAGTCATAGCTTTTACCTCAATCCATTTTGTTACATAGTCCGTGCAAACTAGTGTATGACTTTCCATTTGATGGTGGATCAATTGGTCCCACAAAATCCATTCCCCATTTATTAAAAAGGGGTGACTATTACCTATGGATATAGTGGCATTTCATCTGACTTGGTTGGTCTTCCCATACGCTGGCATCTGTCACATTTCCTTGTATAGGCCACAACATCCTTGTGTAATGTTGGCCAGTAGTATCCTGTTGTAAGAACATTCATTGATGTTCTTTTTGCTGCAAAATGTCCCCCACATGGTTCATCATGGAAAGCATGCAAGATATCATAAGTCTCATCTTCTCTTACACATCTTCGCATCACTTGATCAGGTCTAGTATAAAATAGACAATTTGCAATCCATTAAAAGTCAAAACTTTTCTCTATTAACAGTTTCTTTTCTTTTGGAGAAAAATGAGTTGGTATTCTGTTTACTGCTAGATAATTGGCAATGGCTGCATACCATAGAGTATGTGTAGCAATGGAAAATAAGTGTTCATCTAGGAACCTATCATCAATGACCTCATGTTTAATAGGTGCAACTGATTGAAGTCTTGATAAAAAGTTAGCTACAACATTAGCTCTTCCTGGTTTGTCAATTATTGTAATGTCAAATTCTTGTAACAACAGGAGCCATCTTGCCAATCTACCAGAAATGGCAAGTTTTTTCATCAGGTACTTGATTGTTGCATGGTCAGTATAGATGAATATTTGATAACTTGTGACATAATACCTAAATTTATTCAAAGCATACACTACTGCGAGCAATTCCTTTTCTATAACAGTATAGTTGAGCTCAGGACCTTGAAGGTTCTTGCTGATAAAGTAGATAGCATGCTCAATTGAATTTTATTTTTGACTTAAAATTACTCCTATACCAAAATTAGAGGCATCAGTATGTATGTGAAAAGGCAAATTCTATTTTGGACTTTGAAGAACAGGGGCTTGAGTAAGCAAGTCCTTTAGTTGTAGGAAAGATTTTTCATAGGCCTATATCCACTCAAATTGAGAATCTTTAGTTAATAAGGCATAAAGTGGACTGACAATTTTACTAAAATCTTTTATAGACCTTCTATAATACCCTGCATGGCTAAGGAAACTTCTGACATCATTTTCTTTTACAAGAGTTTGTAAATTCTGAATTACTTCAATTTTAGTAGGGTCAACCTGAATTCCATTCTTTGAAATATGATGACCTAGAACAATACCTTCTTCCATCATTAGAAAACACTTTTCACTGTTTAGAGACAAATTTTGCTCTCTGCATCTTTTCAATACCTTTTCCAAATTCACTAGTGATTCTTCAAATGTGACTCCATATGTAGTGAAATCATCCATATAAATCATCATACAGTCATGAGATATATCAACAAAGATACTAATTACTACTCTCTGAAATGTTGCTGGCATATTGCATAGATGAAAAGGCAAGACCGAATAAGAAAATGTTCCCCATGGACAGGTAAAAGTGGTCTTATCTTGATCTTCAGGGGAAATTTTTATCTAATTGTACCCACTATAACCATTCAAAAAGGAAAAATATCTTTTGCCAGACAATGAGTCTAGTACTTGGTCTACAAAAGGTAGTGGAAAGTGATCTTTTTTAGTGGCATTGTTCAGCTCTCTATAATCTACACACACTCTCCATTTTCCACCTTTCTTGGGGACAATGACTAATGGAGAAACCCATCGACAGTAAGAGATTGGATAAATAAAACCAGCATCAAGCAACTTTTGAAGCTCACTTTTAAATATTTCTCTAAGTGCTGGATTTACTCTTCTTTGAGGTTGTCTAACTGGTAAACAATCTTCTTTGATATATATCCTATGAGTACAAACTCGAGGATCTATTCCTTGCATGTCCCCATATTCCCATGCAAAATCTTTATGTTGATCTTGTAGCATTTTTAATAAGTTAGCCTGTTGAGACTATGACAGCTTACAATTGATATTCAAATAGTGACATGGAGATAATTCTATCTGGTCAGTAAGATTACTCATAGAATCTACAGGTGATGTTTGTACCTCTTGTGGAAGAAAGTTATGAAAAATTGCTAGAAGTTTCGGAAGTGAATTCTCAGAATTTGGTTGCTGCAGGAAACATTGTAGATGGCTGCCACTTGGATTAGATGAACTACCCATATCATAGTTAAACTGTAGAATTTGAAAAAGCAAAGCATCTTCACTCTGAAGTTGTGAGAATGGATTAGTTTGAAACAACATTAATTGAGCCAAGGAATTGGCTTCTTCAGTTTCTTCCCCCACATCTGGCCAAATAGGTTGGGACAAATCTAGTTGAGGTCTAGCAGGCAGATACAAAGCCAATTTTTTTGTGGACTATCCATCAGAAATGGTCATATCTCTAGAACGACAACCTATAAAGGCATCAACAGTTGCTAACCATGGCCTACCAAGGATAAATGGATACCCTCCTAAAGTTGCCTTAACTGATAATATTGTAAAATCAGCTGGATACTCCAAAGATTCAAGAGTGACAATTACATCTTCCACCATCCCATCAAGTTTAACTGTGAAGCTATCTGCAAGTTGCAGAACTGTGGGTGTAGACCTAATGTTTGAAATAATCAAGGAGTCCATAGTATGCTTTGTCATGACATTAATGGCAGCACCTAAATCAATCAAAACATTTTTTACAATTTGGCCATTTATATGTATCTGCACTATAGGACTTCCAGGGTCAATATACTTTGGGATGACTACATTTCCCAACATTATATAAACCAATTTCTCTAAGACATGAATTGTTTGATGATATTTTTTCTTTCATCGAAGCTTCTTTAAACATGCCTCTTTAATAGCTTTTTCAAAAATGGGAACATCTTTAATAGCCTGAAATAAGGGGATTTGAATTTGTACATTTTTGAGCTAATCTAGAATGTCAAAAGTGGATTCTTCCATGGATTTAAATGAAAAAATTTGCAACCTCTGAGGAAAAGGTGGTTTGTCTTGGCTTTGCAAAATAGGCTCCTTAGAAACCGTATCAGGTATAGGCATATGCTCAGTAGGATCAGTAGGTGCAGTAGATTCTTCAAGGGGAGAATCTAGTATTTTAGTAATTAGAGGCAGTTTTGGAGCAGGTAGAGTGGCTCCAGATGTCAAATAGATGTCATTAACATTTAAGGCATAAGCTTGATATTGGTTGGCTTCGGCAAGATACATAGGCTGTTGTGGCTATTGTTGTTGCTTATTATTGGGATTGGGCAATGGCTGGGTAGGCATAGGCATTTGCTTTGGAGGGCTAGGGTTTGTGGCAGTTGCTGTAGGAGGTGGCATGAGGGCTTGTGGTTGTGGCTGTGGAAGATGCAGGAATCCAAGGGACTGGTTTTGCCATTGCTGAGGACCTCTCCATTGAGGATTTTGCTGCCAATTACCCAGAGGTGGGGTCCATTATCCTTGTGGCTGCTACCAACCTTCTTGAGGAGATTGCGACTGCGGGGTCTGATAATTAGGCCAACTTGGTTGAAGTGGATTCTAGGGTGGTGGTGGTCCACATGCATGTTGCCATTAGTTATTATAGCCAGAATAAGGATTACCAAAAGTTAAAGGATCTTGAGGCATACCTTGTCTTTGGGCCCATAGTCTCCTTTGTGCAACAAAGAACACTTGATCATCATCAACTTCTACTGGCTTGAAGTCAGTAGGTAGTTGCTTAGCTTCCAAATTAGCCACCATCTTGCATCTGCAGTCACACTTCTTTTGTCTACAGTATAGAGAGAATTTGGCCAAAACTACCTCAGCTTCCTCATATTTTTTCCAAGCTTCCATAGTGTCCAGTTGTGTAGCCATATTATTAATGATGTCCTTGTTGAAGTCAGATAGCAAATTTTTTATCTCCATCTGAGAAACTCCACCAGAAGAAGACTTCCCCACTGTGGCATGATGACCTCGACCTTTCTTGACTATTGCTCGAGAGTAGTTAAAACATATTTTTTTATATCATCCCAAGGTAGTTGGGTTATATCACCTCCTCCCATCAGGTCCAGGACGTCTATACAGGCATCACCGATTCCCCTTAGAAAGAGTAGTTTCTGAGAGTCCTCGTTGAGAGTATGGTTTGAGTTCCTCTTTAGTGAAAACAAAAATCTGGAAATATAATCTTCTATACTTTCATCCTCCTTCTGCTGAATTCAGAATATGTTATCACCTTTGTTGGCACTCTTACAATATTCCTTATACTTTTCAAAGAATTTTATTTGCATGGCTACGCAACTATCAACTACGCCTCTTCCCAGACTCATGAACCATCTGAGAGCTCCCTCCTTCAAGGTGGATGGAAATAACTTCAGTTTATGAGCATCTGAGTTGTAGTCATAATTGTGACAGAGGACATCAAACTCAAACATAAAAGTTTCTGGGTCCTCCATAACTAGGCCATAGAATTTTGGAAGTAGTGAAGAAGGTATATTCTTAAGATTGTTAGTATCTCGTTGGGGAACAATGGGAAACTCAAAAGTACGAGGTGGATTATTAGGTGGGTTATTTTCCATATTGGCTTGCTTGAATAACAGAGCGAATGGATTTTCCTCAGGTTCGTTGTTAGCTAGGTCAAATGGTAGTTCAACAAATAGGTTTTCAGGGAGGAACCTTCCTAGTGCATCTCTTCTTCTTCTATGCATGCAATACAATGAATGGTGGTTTGAAAGATTTTGAAAATTTTTGACTAACAAACTAAACTAATGCTAAAAATGACTTCTGACAAATTCTTAGCTAGATGCCATCCCTGGCAACAATGCCAAAAATAGCCACGCCCACAAAAAGATATGAAAATCACAGTAAAACCTTTCCTGGGAATTGGATATTCCAACAGGTGAATAATATCTCTCTATGGATGTTCATTTACTTGTCAAACTAGAGGACGTATACTTTAAATGGTGCGGCAAAATATATGCACTATGAACTAGTTTTAGTCAAAACTTAGCAGAAATAAATGCTTGGAAGGAATTCTATCTATGCTATAGGAAGGTAATACAAAATTCTTTAACTCAACTATGATTTGATTACAACAAAAACCATAACAGCTATGACTGAAACACAAACTATGAACTGGCCTTATGCTATAGGAATAGGCACAGTGATGGATTCCCTATGCTGTAGGAGCAATACAAGACTAAGTTTGTATGAAAACTTCAAAGATGAAAACTAACTAAAGATCAACAGAAAAGAACAGCTAACTAACTAGCTATAGATACTTACTAAGTGGGCCCCCTTAGCAAGCATCTACTGATTATGCAGGTGTTGAACTCAGAACTTCATCAAACTTTATTCATGAAAACAGAATGGTATACATTGCTTTGTTGACATAGAAACTAACAAACTCCGTCTCTTGTCAAACAGATTCTGCTTTTCATTATCATACTGAATCTTACATGATATCTGCTATCTTTCTATCACTATGCTTCTATCTTACTCTAACTATCATCTCCTTTTTTACTCACGCAAGAGGAGTACTTTATTTAAAATTAGGAGAGCAACTAACTAACTAACCCTATCAAAGAAAGACGTGGAAGTAAAGTGTATCCCAGAATCAAGGAACAAACTTCATAAATGAATTTATGCATTCAACCCGATCTAGAGAGAATCTAGCGCTCCACTCTTTCTAGATTGACTGTCATTAAAAATATTTCCCAATGGTTTCGGTCAAAGATTCTTCGCCAAAGCTTCCTCGAAGTCGTGCAGGAAATAGATTTTACTGCAAGGCCGAGATCGGTTATGCTTGACTTGATCATTCTTCAACAACCTGCGAAACAAAAGGTAACAGATGTGAAAGAAAAGGCGTATGGCACATACACAATATTCATTCATTAATCTCACATTTAAATCTATTTCATCATTCAAAAATTGTATGTGATATACCAGTCATTTAGGGAGTCAACAAGGTAATAAATGCAGTCAAGTCAACACAATAAACTGTAGGAATATGCAAATGTTTTGCTACAGGATATCCCCATAAAAAGTTTCAAAATATTTTTAAACAATCACAAATAACAAAAGTAAAGGCATTAAAAGTTTAACATAATATCAAACTATGAGCACATTTTGGGCTCATCACTAATATGGAGAAGATATCTCATATCCATAAGTTTCAACTAGAAGACATGTTTCATGAATCCTCTAGAAAAGAAAAAATTGAAACACATCGGAAGAACGAAGAACTAATGGCAAGAAGCAATCAAAGCATTCCAAAGATCATACCTAGATGAAATGTTAACACCACACTATCCAGAATGGAAACATTCAGAATGTTGATTGATTCCCTTAAAATTTATGCATTTGGATTGAAGGAAGAATTTGAGAAATAAGTGGAGAAAGGGTTAAGTGATAAGAAGATGTTGGAGATGGGTATTACCACAATAATGGGTTACACTTTTTGGGACATCATGATTTTTCTTGAAATAAGATATTTTTAGAAAATATAATGATTTAAGCCTTAAAAATGTTTCATTTAAAGGATTTTAATTTAAGATCATTTGATAAAACCCCCTTAGATCAAACCCCCTTGGATATAGAAGCCCGCTAGTTTTAAGCCATACCTATAAGGGAATCTCCTCTAGACCTATCAAAATTTTGATAAAAACCCAGTTTTGATTTACCTTTTGGGGGATCAAATGAATTAATTTAAAATTTATTTTTTATAATTATCTAGTCATTATTATAAGCTTCCCAAAATGTATAATTTTAAATATATTTAATTTGATTATTATATTTACCTTTTCTTGTGAATGTAGGTTTTTCACTGAAAATTAAGCTCTTTGTTTTGCACATATGGAAAAATAGTAGATTACCAAAATAAATATTTGAAAAATATATATGCTCTTGTTATTAGTGTCCTTGATCCAACAAAAAAAATCAATACATACAAAAAAAGTTGTGTTATACAATAAACCTATGTCTAAATTGTAATTAGTTTGACTTCAAAACTTAATTAAGAAAAAAATATTCAATGAAAAACTATGATACCAAATGAAGGAGCTAGATCTAGTAGTTACAAATCTAAATTTGAAAAAACTAGAATTTTATTCTTCATAGAAAGAAAGTTATGTGTTATATAGTAAAAATCACTCTTTAAAAATGGTGTTTAGTGTTAAAAAATTTGAAGGAGATGAAAAAATAAATGCAATTTGATTCCAATTTTCTTAAAAATATATATTTATAATCTACAAATAAAATTTCACAAATCACTTGTGTTCATCATCTTCAAATTCCTCATGGTTTACTAGTTATAGGTGTCTAAAAGTGAAAATTTAGTCAAGAAAGTTCAGGTCAATGTCAAGTTTGGCCAAAAAATGTAACCCACTATTGTAGGATCAACCAAATGATAGAGAAATGTGCAATTGTACATAAAAAATTCTCAAAATTATTGAAGGATGTGGAAGGATGTATATATGAGGCACAGGCCTTCTACCAATATGCAATGAAGTGGCCTAGAGCCACACAAAGCATAAAGAAGAAGATGGATTATATTGAGTCCCAAATCAATGTTTCCTTTAGTGCCTACATATAATCTGGCATGTTACCTCACAGTTGCAATAGGGAATGTGATTAAAGACATGCACAATAAATTCCTCCAACTATAGGAGAAAAAAGAAAACATTATTATGTATTTTGGAGGCGTAAGGGATATGGTCAATCCTAAAGTCTTACTTGTTTTAAAAGCTCTCATAAGTGTATACAAAGCTAAGAAGATGAATCTGGTACCTACTACTCAAGAAGAGTGAGAAGAAAGTTATGTTGTTAGAGCTTGAAATGTAGAACAGGTTGCTTGTGCAGGCTAACTGTGAATAGGAAGATGGAAGGAAAGCATTAGAAGATCACCTAAAGAATTTATAAGCATCAACCACCTTTGTTTGACTCATTTTTTATCTTTTATTAATTTATGTTCAGATTCTTTGTAAATATGCATACACTATAAAGAAATATTTTAGTACCCTTTTGGTTTTTGCTCCAGTACATGACCTAGGGGGAGTCAATTCATTATTTCCCAACTATATATATTATTACATCTTTTAGGGGGAGTTTAGGTAAGAGTTAAAATAGTTTGTATAGGTGCCCTTTTCCCTTGATGTCAAAAGGGGAGAGTATTTTTTTGGGTATTTTGGCATGTTTTCATTAATGAAAAATGGGGAGATTGTTAGAAGTTTTGGGATATTTTTGAAAATTTTCATTGATGATGTTGTTTTGAAACATGAGCATGGAAGGTGCATAAAAATGTGATACAATGTTGTCATTGATGTCAACATTGTTCCAAATTATTTTGATCAATTCTAACAATTTTTTGAGTTGTTAAGGAAGACTTTTGTATAAGTTGAGTTGGTTTGAAAAGTTCACTTATGTGCAAATTTGATTAATTATCAAATATGCTAGTTCAATGTAACAGTGTATCAATTTTTTGTTCTGCACCACTCTACAAATGAGTATATCACTTTGTGCTTCTAACATCATTTTGATAGATTTTAGATATACCTAATTCCAATATTTCATCATGTTTGGACAAGAGGTTTGAGAGACAAGAATAATAGAGTTCAGCCTAGCATATTACAATCATTTTTCTGTATAGTGTGACTGTGTTGGAGAATCCACACTTCTCCATGAATGAGTTTTTGGTCTTATGTTTTTTAAGATAAGTTTTCAGATGTTATTAGAGCAGGGATTACAAATGGTATCAAGTTTTGAGGTCCATGTGTCGAGATATGGATACAGAGATGAGGGTTTTCACTTTTAGGTCTTATATGGAGTTGATCTAATGCGTTTGAATTTATGTGAAGGATAAATATGTATTGATATTTTATGTGGATCTACTATAGGTCCATGCCGACCTATCTTAAGATATTTTAAGTTTTAAATTATGGCATGTTGTGTGGATGATAAGTTTTGGATTTGACAAGTTAGATTTTGGGTTAAAGATATCAAGTTTCCACAATCCATCAAGTAGTTGCAATAATTTTTCTGGATTTGATTGTATTTTAGTTTTTCACATCAATGTTTCAAATCATACTACATTATCCATCATTAGGATGAAAGATATTTGAAGCAAAAGAAATGGATTGTTGCAAACCAAAGCAAGCTAAAAAGAGAGAGGGGATACAAGGAAGGAGGCACATGGTTCGAGGTTAAGGATAGATTAATAAGAAATTAGAAAAGCAATGGTGTAAAAGAGAAAATAAAGAAGGAAAATAAACCATTAAGGGAGCACAATGAAGCACCTTGAGGAGGGAGATAAAGAATAAAATAATTTAAAACAAAGAAAGTTCAAGTTAAAAAGGAAGCAAGCTAAAGAATTAAAGAGTTAAAGAAAACTTAAAATTTGAACAAACAAAAATGGTTCAAATTAAAAGAAAATGACTAGAGGAAGGAAGCAAAATCAATAAAGAAAACCCAAAAATAAATCGAGGAAAGAACCAATTTAAAAAAAATAGAAAAGAGCATAAAAATTAAAAAATAAAAGAAAAATAAGAGGAAAATAATATATAATAACTAAAAGAGAATTATATAATATGATATATTATAATATAAAATAAATATTATATAATATTTCAAAAATATTTATTATAAGAGAATTGTATAATATATAATTTTATTAAAATAATAATAATAATAATAACAATAATAATATTTATAATAATATTATATAATATTTTGAAAAATAGAAGAAATAAAAATAATAAATAAATATTTTAAAAGAAATCAAAATATTTATTATATAATGAAAATAACAAAATAAAATAAATAAAGAATAATAAATAAAATAAAATGATATAATTATAGCATAATATTTTGAGATAATAAGAAAAATAAAATAAAATAAAATGATATTTGTTATATAGTATTTAGTATTTATTATATAATAAAAATAATAAAATATTGAAATAAATAATTATTACAAAGATGGTTGATACATCTAATTATATCAACCTAATTGATGTTATACTTGATACAAATATATATATGTTAGATATTGTTGGTATTTTTGATGAGATAGATGCAACATGTATTGTGCATGATGCAAATTTGATCAAAGAAGTGGGAGGTTAAGCTGTGAATGTTAAGTTGAAGATCATAATTGTGTGAATGAAGAGGGAGGCAAAGTGTTAAATCAAAATTAGAGAAATTTTGTTATTGTGCTTCAATGGAACTATAATTCATGCATACATAAGATGCTACTGTAATAGTTCAACAATAGGATGTGAGCCACCATATCTATTCTATCCATTTCTCTTTGGACAATGAGTCCACATGGATAGTGAGTCCACCTATAGTGAGCATTTCTATAAATATACTATAATCAATTATAATATATTGTAAGCTAACTCTCATGATGGTTTTTTCCCATTTTGGGTTTTCCATGTAAAAATCTTGGTTTTCATGTGTTATGTGATGTTTTGAATGTTCATGCTTTCTTTCAAACTATAGTTGAATATTCATTAGTAATTGGATGTTTAATGTTTGAATGGTTTAAGGGAATAATAATTCACCCCCTAGCTCAGTATTTAGGGTGTTTAATAATGCCTTGAGGTCTTGTTTAAAAGTTAGTTACATTTAGTGTTTAGGAGGTGTTTAGTTCTTATTAGATGGTGGTGGACATTACTATATTTTTCTAATTGTGTAATCTATATATGTATAATAAACAACCACCAGGATCTATACTAGGGCACTATTAAATGAAGATATTGTTAAAGTAATCATGCTTTAGCTAATAATTAATTTATGTTTAATTAATTATTAGAGTAATTGCATTTCATGCACTTAAGATAAGACTTAGGAGTGCTTTTGTCTTTTATTAGTTTGAGTTATTATTAAATCATTATGTCTCATTTCATGTTATGTTGAAAGTTGTTATGATATAATCTCTTTCACATTTAATGTTTTCTCTTATAAGCACTCTCTCGAGTATGTGCGGGATCATCATGGAAAAAATAGGTCCTTACGTCGCAAAAAATTCAGAAAAATCAGAGTTAGACAACTTGACATGAAAATTTGAATAAGTTATCTATATTATTTAAAAAATATGTAAGAATAGAATATGTAGCAAATCAAATGTAGATTCTAAACTACTAGGTTGATTTATAAAAAAAAATCTATTTGGTACAAAATTGAAATTTCAATGCAGTATTACTTAAATTTCAAGTTAAAAATGAGAAGTAGGTGTCTGTATGACCACCCTAACCACAATAAAATTATAATATATTTTTAAAACATTTTAGATATAAGTAGAAGACTCATGTCCCGATGTGATGCATAATTTTTTGCAATTTTTTTCCATGTAAATAATTAATTATGAATTTTTTATTACAAATTTTAAAAAGTATAAAAACTTGTATGTCTGGCCATCTTAACTTGGTCAAAACTTCATAAAATTCATTTTTTTTAGTCCTGTAGTATGTGAAGCATAGAATGTGGCACATGTTTCATATTCAAAAAATGTGATACCATTTGAAAGCTATAGATTTTTTTCAATCAACCTATCATTCAGGACTTTAGCTGTAATTCAAATAGAAAATGAATAATAATTATTTATTAAATTCAAAGTAAAGTATAATTTATATTGGTGGAAAAGTGAGAATCTCCTTTAAAAACCCTTTTCATTTCATCAAATTTAGGTTAAAAAAAGTCGCCAGCCACATACCCTACATATACCCATCATATCACCACTTTTTGGCCCATAATGATCCTACACATACCCTCCCTCATTTTATTCATCTCTCCTATCTTCAACACTTGAGGTTCATTTCATTATTTCTTTCTTGTTGAGGATATAGAAAATCATTGCTTGTAACTTTTACACAAAATGTGTTCTTGTTTATTTTTTGATCTTATGTCTTTTGGTTTTCGTAAATCTAATAGATGTAATGTATACACTAATCCCTAATCCCTATACACTAAACCTTAAAAATTGGCATTAATAATATAATAGTAAAACATAAATAAAATCAATCCCTAAGCCCTCAATGCTCAACCCTCCCTTATCAACCATAAATAGTAAACTCTAAACCCTAGTACCTAGACACTAAACCCAAGTATATGCAACACCCTAAAATTGACATTAATAATTTAACACTAATTTACCTAAAACATTAAACGTAATCCCTAAACCCTTAATTCTTAATAGTAAATCATCAACCATAAACCGTAAACTCTGAACCATAGACATTAGGCCCTAAACATTAAAATTAGGCATTGGTAAATTAATGTGAAAAAACCTAAAAAAATAAATTTAACTCCTAAACCACCAATGCTCAACCCTCCCTTATCAACCATCAACCCTAAGCCCTAAATCATAAAACTAATATGCTAAACCCTTAAAACCTAACTTAATAATTTAACATACTAACACCCAAAAAAGTAAATTTACTCCTTAAACCATAAAAGCTCAATCATGTCCCTTATTAGTTAACCATAAACCATTAACCATAAATCCTTAACCTAGACACTAAACCCTAAAACTTGATATTAATAATATAATAATAAATCCTCACTAATTAAATTTAATCCATAAACTATGAAATATCAACCCTCCCTTATCAATCCTAAACCCTAAATCCCAAACTCTAGGCCCTAAGCCCTAAACCCTATAAGCTAAACCTCAAAACATGACATAAATAATTTAATAATAAAACCTAATAAATTTAATTTAATCCCTAATCCCTCAATTCTCAACCCTACAACATCAATCCTAAACCCTAAACCATAAACTCTAAACCCTATGCCCTAAACCCTAGATGCTAAACCCTAAAACCTAACATTAATAATATAACACTAAAACCTAGAAAAGTAAGTTTAATCCCTAAAACCTCTATACTCAACCCTTCATCATCAACCCTAAAACTTGATATTAATAATTTAATACTAAAACTTAATAAAATGAATTTAATCCCTAAACACTAAATTCTTAGCTCTCTATCATAAAACATAAACCCTAAATGTTAAATTTTTAACCCCTGAGCCTAGTTCCTAAACCTAAACCTTATATGTTAAAACCTAAAACTTGACATTAATAATTTAACACTAACCTTAACAAAATAAATTTAATCTCGATTCCCTCAATGTTGAATCCTCCATCAAAAACCTTAGACCATAAACCCTAAGCCATGAATAGTTGAGAGAGATAAAGAGAGTAGTGAGGTAAGGAATATGGGAGTGAGAAGTAGAGAAGGGGGAGAGAGAGGGATAGGGGGAGTGGAGAGAGGGAGGTAGATGAGTAGAGAGGGAAGGAGGGATACAAAGGAGATAGAATTAGCGAGGAAAGGAGAGAGGGATGGAGGGGTAGATAGGGATGGTGAGAGAGGGAGAGGGAAGATAGTAGTGAGGGAAGAAGGAATGGAGGGAGAGATAAAAAGAGGAGAGAGAGAGAGGGGGGGAGAGGGAAGGAGGGAGTAGAGAAAAATATAGAAGTAGAGAGGGAAGGAGGGAGTGATAGAAAGGTAGAGAGGGGAGGGAGGGAAAAGGGGAGAGGGTGAGAGAGAGAGGTGAGGTAAAGAGTAAAGAGGAAAGGAGTTAGGGGAAATGAGAGAGAGAGAGATGTAGGCTAGGAAAGTGGGATAGAGTTGTTCTTCACAAAAATGTGAGCATGTTAAAATGATTATATTTATATGAAAAGAAAGGGAGTGAGTTTCAAATGTGTTTTTCTTCACAAAAATGCATGCGTATTATAACGAACTCATGCTATTTTCAAATTTGATAATTTTCAACCCTTAAGGTTAGATTTTCCTTG
This sequence comes from Sequoia sempervirens, assembly GCA_007258455.2. Lineage (NCBI taxonomy): Eukaryota > Viridiplantae > Streptophyta > Pinopsida > Cupressales > Cupressaceae > Sequoia > Sequoia sempervirens. The sequence goes on from VDFB02281492.1 coordinate 696,253,607, forward strand.
GGTATGCAACCTAAGGGTTGTACTTAAATATCAATGAACACAAACATGTTTTTGAAAATATCAAGAAAAATGAAATGATGTCAAGCATGTTCTCCATCAAGTTTTCATTTCATTCAATGTCAACTTATAAAAATAACATAGTAACATTGAGCTCCCTCTTGACTCACTAACCATGTAATATTTTTATGTTTCAAATATTTTAAGGTTTTTATTATTAAGTTATTTTTTTAGTGCCTCCTTTTTAAAAAAAAACCTTTCTATGGTATTATTGATCACGTTTTTTTACCTATGGAACATATTTTTTCCTTTGAACATTTTCATTTCCAACCCTTGCTTCCTTTCTACTTTGGGATGGATTTACAGGTCCTAAAGGACAAAGATTGCTCTCACATAAAGATGCACAATACACCATGTGGTGAATGCACTAATTTATATATATTATTTTCATTTTGGGACCTTGAACTAGGACATGTGTCAGCTTGGTGAGGATTTTCTTCAAAACTACTCTCACAAAATTTGAAATCACTTGCTCTCTTGACACATCATCTATTTTTGTCAAGTAGTCTGTACCTTCTGTAGAATGATCTTTTTTCAGATAAGTTCATTGGAGAGTGTGACAAATGTCTTACTTTCAGGATGGAACCTTCCAGTCAACGTCATCAATCTCCATAGCTAATTGATCAAATCTTGTGAGGCTATGTTTAAATCCGATTGTCTTCTAGCAGTATATCATTGCTAAATATCCAAAACCATTAATGAAGTAGTTGAGACTTCATGAGCAATGATTGTTGTGATCTAATCAAGATCTATGATTGGATTACAAGCTATTAGATTTAGGCATCAAGTAGTTTCTTCTTCTAGATTGCTTGCGGTGGTGTTCTTTTCTTTTGGATATAAATAAGGGTTGGTGACAATGATTGTAAATCTCTCAAGGAATATAGATATTGTTTTAGGGAGCCTTATTTTCTCAAAAGTAGGAGGATTTTTATAGGATATTGTTTATTCTCTTTGGCATGTTATATTTAATTCAAACTATCATCATATTTGCATCCAACATTTGTTTCCAATTAATATCATGAGATTTTGATCTATTCGGAAGAATCTTTGAGATTGTGTATTTTCATGACCTTTGTTAAGTTTATTTTTTGTATATCATTCATGTTGAGAACACTATGTTAAAGCTTTTTGTTGATATTCTTGTTAATCATTTTACATGTTGTCGGGTTCTATGTTCTATGCTATCTTTTAGAAATTGGCTTATGTCTATTATACTCTTTCATTTTCTATAAAAGGTATGCCATTTTTCATATTATGTTGTAAATGAGGAAGGATTCTATAAATATCTAAGTATTCCTATTAATATTTAAGGTTTTCTTACCTTTGATTAGACTTTAATGGATGCTTCCCATAGGGATTTGAAATACTGCATTATGCTTTCTATAGCCTTTTTTTCTCATTCTCTACCCAACAATCAAGGTTCTGTAGCATTTTGTGTCTATATTATTAGTTGTAAGAAATAGTTAAGGTTTGAAATGTTATAAAAGCATTGGTACATTGACATCTTTATGTTTTATTTTGCATTTCTTTCCACCCCTTTCCCCAAACATAAAGAAGAGTTGGCTTTATTTAAAAATCTTGGAGGTCATTCACTGAGGCAAAAATTGATCCCCCACTCACTGAATTTCCATTAAGGTTGCTCAGAGAGGTGAAAACTTTAATGATCAATAGTTCTTTTTCTGGCATGCTCAGTGGAACCTTAGTTTTTCAAATTCCTAATTAGAAGGAAGACATATTTCTTAAACTAGGTGAAGGAAAGAGGATGGAAGTTTCATGGCCAAAGTTCAATCAAGAGTATCTTCTAGAGGTCATTTCTAGTACTCCCAGTTACATGATTTGATACCTAGAAGGAGAAGACTTATAGTTTTTGTATCACTTGTAAGAAGCAATAGGGTAAGAAAGGTCATCCCACCATCTAGAGCTTTATCTACTCCACCAAGAGGAAAAAATTTCCAAATCAAAATACCTATCTACCCTATCCATAGGAATCTATTTACAATGGCTCATATAGGTGCTCCCACTCCTAGAAATCTTGTAACCTAGGATAGTGGTATCCCATTACAACCACCCACAACCCTAGATGTATAGCCTTCCATACCCACCAATGCTCTCAAGGCAATCCCAAATTTTTCTAGGGAGGATTTTATGACCCCTTGTGAACATCTCCAAGATATAGTGGAGGTATGCAGAGTACATAACATCGTAGTAGAGAATGTAGCCCTCAAGTTACTAGCTATGTCTTTCAAAGGAAAATACTAAGATTGGTAAAGGTCCTTGGCTTCCAGTTCTATCCATTCTTAGGATCAACTCGAAGAGAAGTTGTTTGAGCACTTTTTAGAGAAAGGAGATCACTCCTCTTTGTTGTAGAAATTAATCAAGTTATCAATCGGGCCCCACAAGAGTCCATGAGTGACTTCAACAATAGGTTCCAAAAAACCTAGAAAAGGATTTCTATTATGGTCAGACTTCCAACAACTATGGTGTTCATGTTCTATCTAAAGGATTTCAATTCAGACATTGTAGACATGGTATAGTCTATGGGAGGAGATACACTACCCGACACATATGATATGCTTGTGTGTACATAAAATAGTCTAATTGATGCCGAGAAGCTTACACCACATTATCCAATGCCCATTGATGAGCCCAGAATGTGCTCATAGTTTGATATTATATTGAACTTTTAATGCCTTTACTTTTCTTATTCGTGGTTGTTTAAAACTCTTTTGAAACTTTTTATGGGGATATCCTGTAGCAAAACATTTGCATATTCCTGCAGCTTATTGTGTTGAATTGACTGCATTTATTACCCTGTTGACTCCCTAAATGACTGGTATATCGCATACAGTTTTTGAATGATGAAATAGATTTAAATGTGTGATTAATGAATAGATATTGTGTATGTCCCATACACCTTTTCTTTCACATCTGTTACCTTTTGTTTCACAGGTTGTTGAAGAATGATCGAGTCAAGCGCAATCGATCTCGGCCTTGCAGTAAAGTCTATTTCTTGCACGACTTCGAGGAAGCTTTGACAAAGACTTTTTGACCAAAACCATTGGGAAAGATTTTTAATGACAGTCAATCTATAAAGAGTGGAGCGCTAGATTCTCTCCAAATCGGGTTGAATGCATAAATTCATTTATGAAGTTTGTTCCTTGATTCTGGGATACACTTTACTTCCACGTCTTTCTTTGATAGGGTTATTTAGTTAGTTGCTCTCCTAATTTTAAATAAAGTACTCCTATGCGAGTAAAAAAGGAGATGATAGTTAGAGTAAGATAGAAGCATAGTGATGGAAAGATACCAGATATCATGTAAGAGTTAGTATGATAATAAAAAATAGAATTTGTTTTACAAGAGATAGAGTTTGTTAGTTTCTATATCAACAAAGCAATGTATACCATTCTATTTTCATGAATAAAGTTTGATGAAGTTCTTAGTTCAGCACCTGCATAATCAGTAGATGCTTGCTAAGGGGGGCCACTTAGTAAGTATCTATAGCTAGTTAGTTAGCTATTCTTTTCTGTTGATCTTCAGTTAGCTTTCATCTTTGAAGTTTTCATACAAACTCAGTCTTGTATTGCTCCTGCAGCATACAGAATCCATCCCTGTGTCTATTCCTGCAACATAAGGTCAGTTCATAGTTTGTGTTTCAGTCATAGCTATTATGGTTTCTGTTTTAATCAAATCATAGTTGAGTTAAAGAACTTTGCATTACCTTCCTATTGCATAGATATAATTCCTTTCAAGCATTTATTTCTGCTAAGTTTTGACTGAAACTAGTTCTTAGTGGATATATTTAGCTGTGCCATTTAAAGTATACATCCCTTTGGTTTGACAAGTAAATGAATGTCCATAGAGAGATATTAGTCATCTGTTGGAATGTCCAATTCCTAAGAAAGGTTTTAATGTGATTTTCATATCCTTTTGTGGGTGTGGCCATTTTTGGCACCGTTGTCAAGGATGACGTCCAACTAAGAATTTGTCAGAAGTCATTTTTAGCATTAGTTTAGTTTGTTAGTCAAAAATTTTCAAAATCTTTCAAACCACCATTCATCATATTGCATGCATAGAAGAAGAAGAGACACACTGGGAAGGTTCCTCCCTAAAAAGCTATTTGTTGAAGTACCATTTGACCTAGCTGACAACAAACCTGAGGAAAATCCATTCGCTTTGTTGTTCCAACAAACCAATATGACAAATAACCCACCTAATAATCCACCTCCTACTTTTAAGTTTCCCATTGTTCCCCAATGAGATACTGACAATCTTAAGAATATACCTTCTTCACTACTTCCAAAATTCTATGGCCTGGTTACGGAGGACCCAAAAACTTTTCTATTTGAGTTTGATGTCCTCTATCATAGTTATGACTACAACTCAGACGCTCATAAATTGAAGTTATTTCCTTCCACCTTAAAGGAGGGAGCTCTCAGATGGTTCATGAGTCTGGAAAGAGGTGTAGTTGATAGTTGGGCAGCCATACAGATGAAATTCCTTGAAAAGTATAAGGAATATTGTAAGAGTGTCAGCAAAGGTGATGACATATTCTGAATTCAGTAGGAGGATGAAATTCTAGAAGATTATATTTTTAGATTTTTATTTTCACTAAAGAGGAACTCAAACCATACTCTCAACAAGGACTCTTAGAAACTACTCTTTCTAAGGGGAATCAGTGATTCCTGTATAGACGCCCTAGACCTGATGGGAGGAGGTGATATAACCCAATTGCCTTGGGATGATATAAAGAAAATGTGTCTTAACTACTCTTGAACAATAGTCAAGAAAGGTCGAGGTCATCATGCTACAATGGTGAAGTCTTCTTCTAGTGGAGTTTCTTGGATGGAGATAACAAATTTACTGTCTAACTTCAAGCAAGACATCATTAATAATATGGCTACACAACTGGACACTATGCAAGCTCGGAAGAAACATGGCCAAGGCAATTTTGGCCAAGTTCTGTCCATACTGCAGACAAAAGAAGCATGACTGCAAATGCAAGATGGTGGCTAATTTGGAAGCTAAGCAACTACCTACTGACTTCAAGCTAGTAGAAGGTGATGATGATCAAGTGTTCTTTGTTGCACAAAGGAGACCATGGGCCCAAAGACAAGGTATGCCTCAAGATCCTTTAACTTTTGGTAACCCTTATTCTAGCTATAATAACCAATGGAAACATGCATATGGACCACCACCACCCTAGAATCCACCTTAGCCCAGTTGGGCAAATTATCAAAACCCGTAGTGGCAATCTCCTCAAGGAGGTTGGTAGTAGCCACAAGGACAATGGACTCCACTTCTAGGTAATTGGCAGCAAAATCCTCAATGGAGAGGTCCTCAGCAATGGCAAAACTAGTCCCCTAGATTCCTGTAGCTTCCATAGCCACAACCACAGGCCCTTATGCCACCTCCTGTAGCAACTGCCACAAACCCTGGCCTTCTAAAGCAAATGCCTATGCCTGCCCAGCCATTGCCCAATCCCAATAATAAGCAATAGTAGCAGCCACAATAGCTTGCGTATCTTATCAAAGCCAACCAATATCAAGCTTATGCCTTAAATGTTAATGACATCCATTTGAGGTCTAGAACCACTCTACCTGCTTCAAAACCACCTCTAATTACTAAAATACTAGATTCTCCCCTTAAAGAATCTACTGCACCTATGGATCCTACTAAGCATATGCCTATACCTGATACAGTTTCTAAGGAGTCTATTTTGCAAAGCCAAGACAAACCACCTTTTCCTTAGAGGTTGCAAAGTTCTGCATTTAAATCCATGGAAGAACCCACTTTTGACATTCTGGATCAACTCAAAAATGTATAAATTTAAATCCCCTTATTTGAGGCTATTAAAGATGTTCCCATTTTTTGAAAAGCTATTAAAGAGGCATGTTTAAAGAAGCCTGGACGAAAGAAAAAGGATCCTCAAATAATTCATGTCTTAGGGAAATTGGCTGATATAATGTTGGGAAATGTAGTCATCCCAAAGTATATTGACCCTGGAAGTCCTGTAGTGTAGATACATATAAATGGCCAAATTGTAAAAAATATTTTGATTGACTTAGGTGCTACCATTAATGTCATGACAAAGAATACTATGGACTCCTTGAATATTTCAAACATTAGGTCTACACCTACAGTTCTGCAGTTTGTAGATAGCTCCACAGTTAAACCTGATGGGATAGTGGAAGATGTAATTGTCACTCTTGAATCTTGGGAGTATCCAGCTAATTTTACAATATTATTAGTTAAGAAAACTTTAGGAGGGTATCCAGTTATCCTTGGTAGACCATGGTTAGCAACTGTTGATGCCTTTATAGGATGTTGTTCTTGAGATATGACCATTTCTAATGGACAGTCCACAAAAAAATGGCTCTGTATCCGCCTACTAGACCTCAACCAGATTTGTCCCAACCTATTTGGCCAAATGTGGGGGAAGAAACTGAAGAAGCCAATTCCTTGGCTCAATTAATGATGCTTCAAAATGATCCATTCTCACAACTTGAGAGTGAAAATGCTTTTCTTTTTCAAATTCTACAGTTCAACTCTAATACGGGTATTTCATCTAATCCAAGTGGCAACCATCTACAATGTTTCCTGCAACAACCAAATTCTAAGAATTCATTGCCTAAACTTCTAGAAATTATTCATAACTTGCTTCCACAAGAGGTACAAACATCACCTGTAGATTATATGAGTAATCTCACTCACTAGATAGAATTGTCTCTAGGTCACTGTTTGAATATCAATAGTAAGCTATGACAGTCTCAACAGGCTGACTTATTAAAAATGCTACAAGATCATCATAAAGATTTTTCATGGGAATATGGGGACATGCAAGGAATAGATCCTCGAGTTTGTACTCACAAGATATATATCGAAGAAGATTGTTTACCAGTTAGACAACCTCAAAGAAGAGTAAATCCAACACTTAGAGAAATAGTTAAAAGTGAGCTTCAAAAGTTCCTTGATGCTAGTTTTATTTATCCAATCTCTCACAGTCAATGGGTTTCTCCATTAGTCATTTTTCCCAAGAAAGGTGGAAAATGGAGAGTGTGTGTAGATTACAGAGAGCTGAACAATGCCACTAAAAAAGATCACTTTCCACTACCTTTTGTAGACCAAGTACTAGACTCACTATCTAGCAAAAGATATTTGTCCTCTTTGGATGGTTACAGTGGGTACAATCAGATAAAAATTTCCCCTGAAGATCAAGATAAGACCACTTTTACCTATCCATAGGGAACATTTGCTTATTCGGTCTTGCCTTTTGGTCTATGCAATGTGCTAGCAACATTTCAGAGAGTAGTAATTAATATCTTTGTTGATATATCTCATGACTGTATGGAGATTTATATGGATGATTTCACTACCTATGGAGTCACATTTGAAGAAGCACTAGTGAAAATAGAAAATATATTGAAAAGGTGTAGAGAGAAAAATTTGTCTCTAAATAGTGAAAAGTATTTTCTAATGATGGAAGAAGGTATTGTTCTAGGTCAACATATTTCAAAGAATAGAATTCAGGTTGACCCTGCTAAAATTGAAGTAATTCAGAATTTACAAACTCCTACAAAACAAAAAGATGTCAGAAGTTTCCTTGGCCATGCAGGGTATTATAAAAGGTTTATAAAAGATTTCAGTAAAATTACCAGTCCACTTTATGCCTTATTAACTAAAGATTCTCAATTTGAGTGGACAGAGGCCTATGAAAAATCTTTCCTGCAACTAAAGGACTTGCTTACTCAAGCCCCTATTCTTCAAGGTCCAAAATGGAATTTTTCCTTTTCACATACATGCTGATGCCTCTGATTTTGGTATAGGAGGAGTTTTAAGTAAAAAAAAATTGAATTGAGCATGCTATCTACTTTATTAGCAAGAACCTTCAAGGTCTTGAGCTCAACTATACTGTTACAGAAAAGGAATTGCTCGCAGTAGTGTATGCTTTGAATAAACTTAGGCATTATGTCATAGGTTATTAGATATTCATCCATACTGACCATGCAGCAATCAAGTACCTGATGAACAAACCTGTCATCTTTGTTAGATTGGCAAGATGACTCTTATTGTTATAAGAATTTGACATTACAATAATTGACAAACCAGGAAGAGCTAATGTTGTAGCTAACTTTTTATCAAGACTTCAATTAGCTACACCTGTTGAACATGAGGTCATTAATGATAGGTTCCTAGATGAACACTTATTTTCCATTGCTACACATACTCCATGGTATGCAAACATTGCCAATTATCCAGTAGCAAATAGAATACCAGCTCATTTTTCTCCAAAAGAAAATAAATTGTTAATAGAGAAAAGTTTTAACTTTTGATGGATTGCAAATTGTTTGTTTTATACTGGACTTGATCAAGTGATGCGAAGATGTGTAAGAGAAGATGAGACTTATGATATCTTGCATGCTTGCCATGATGAACCATGTGGGGGACATTTTGCAGTAAAAAGAACATCAATGGAGGTTCTTACAATAGGATACTACTGACCAACATTAGACAAGGATGTTGTGGCCTATACAAGGAAATGTGATAGATGCCAACGTATGGGAAGACCAACCAAGTCAGATGAAATGCCACTATATCCACAGGTAATAGTCACCCCTTTTGATAAATGGGGAATGGATTTTGTGGGACCAATTGATTCACCATCAAATGGCAAGTCATACATTCTAGTTTGCACGAACTATATAACAAAATGGATTGAGGTAAAAGCTATGACTCATGCTCGAGATAACAAAGTTGTTGAATTTTTGTATGAACAAATTTTCACTAGATTTGGAGTTCCTAGAGAGCTTGTAACTGATCAGGGATCTCAGTTCATATCGAATATGATCACTACACTAATGAATGACTATAAAATCAAACATAGAAAGTCCAGCCCCTATCACCCTCAAGCCAATGGTCAGGCAAAGGTAACAAATAGGAAAATTGAGGCGATCCTAACAAAGACAGCGCAGATCCATAGAAAAGATTGGAGCAATAGACTTCCTAAAGTAGTTTGGGCCTACAGAACTACATGGAAGACAACAACTGGGTTTACACCTTTTGAGCTGCTTTATGGGAAAACAACCATGTTTCCCATAGAATTTGAGCACAAAACTTTGAAGACAGCTCTTGAGCTCAATATGAAAATATCTGAAGCACAAAAGGACCATCTCGTACAGCTAAATGCTTTGGACAAAATGAGAAAAGCAGCCCTGCAGCACACAGAAGCAATCCAATAGCAAAGGAAGAAATGGCATGATCAACACATCAAAACTAGAAAATTTTCTACTGGTGATTGAGCTCTGTTATATGATTCCATATATCAAGAGAACTAAGGTAAGCTCACAACACGCTAGCTTGGCCCCTATGAAATTAAGAATGTGTTCGACAACAGAGTTGTACAGCTAGTGACAATTGATCCAATCCGTTTCAAATTGCTAGTTAATGGCCACCGACTCCAGTTGTACCATAAACCAATTTGAAAAGAAGAATTCATGTGGCAGTTCTTCAAGGTTCCTCCCACTACTCTTCCTGTAGCCGAAGGCTTTAGCCTTTCTCCTACAACTTCACTATAATTTAAAAAAAAACATGCTCATAATAAAGGTTTTCTTTTTAAAAAGGAAACCCCTTTTTCTCCATTCTCATTTGTCACCCCATCTCACTTCTTTATCTTCTATCGATCCATCCCATCCATCCATTCCATCCATTCATCTCATCTGCCCACATCACCCATCCACTTCATCAATTCGCATTACCCTTATTTATGATATCATTCCCAACTGTCTACTCATGTAGCCGCCATCATCTTTCTTCATACGTACACACAATTATCAAAGGTACACCATATCTTTTGTTATCACATATTTGATTTATTTTATTCTATTCATTTACTGCTATGCATGTACCGGTCATTATTACCCGATCTCCACCTATTCTTTAGTACATGTGAGGAAACATGTCATATTCTAAGTAGGGGGTGGGGTAATCCACCTTTTAAAACCTCTCTTTTTGCTGCTGACATAACTATGCAAATAACATTTCTTTATTACTTTTTTGGTACTTTCTAAATATGATCGCATGTCCTTTATTGCATGTTTTTCTTGTAAACTACGATTAAAATGACTTGTTCAAAAATTTTATTTTTAGAAAAGAAAGAAATGTGACGGCATGATAGAAGAAAAACTAGAGCAGAAAGGGAAACAAAAAATTTGAATTTTTTGTAGGGAATTGAGTTTAGCTAGGAGAAAACTGTGAACATGGGTGGTCAGGTGGTGTGACATGAGCGTATAGCTCATGACTTATTATTGCAAAATCCTCAAACAATCCATGCATTCAGCCTCTATGGATGGTTAAATTACTTCTTGAGTTTAAATGCTTTTGATGAGGAGGCTATTGGAGAATTTTTGAGAACCCTTTATGAAGGGGAAGCTATTGTGTGGGGTCTAATGGTTGTTGCAACTAAAGACAGAATTGTTGAAGTAACCAGGCTTCCAGCCATTGGAGAAAATTTTTCTTCAGATGCTGCTACTGCAAGGGCTGAGTTTTCAATGCCCAATGGACCTTTGGAAGTCTCCAAGCAGGGATGCAAGTGTGTATCGTTGCCTCCTCCTTATTTAGAGTATGCTGCTTACATAATCATGTATTTAACCTATGAAGGTCATTTCTCCTACCTGCATTCTTATAATTTCAAATTATTAAGTCATATGAGGCATGGGTTAGTTGTAAATGTTCTGAATTTCCTATTAAAATTTCTAGAACAAAGTGCCCACAAAACCAAACAAGGGAAAGATAATTATGTTGCTCAACATGACCTTATCAAATTATTGATTAAACGCTCTTTGAGATATGTCTCACCTCTTTCTTGGCAACAATTCGTTGCCCAAAAGAGCTTGCAAATTCCACAACCCCCTAGGGTACTTACCCCACGGCCTCAGAAAAAGAAGAAAGAAATTACATCTACCAGTAGAACAAGGCAAGGGTCATCTACTCCTATAGCACTTGGTCCTATAGCTTTTACACTTGAATCCTTTGCTAGGGTACAAACTAGGTCTGCCACTAGGAGAGAGAAGGGAAAAACAAAGGTAGAAGGGTCCCCAGAATCTGACCCTCGTTCTTATAAAAGGCAATACTCTTCTCCTGCAACATCTTCCCCTACAGCCGTCTCTCCTACAACAACACCTATTACTAACACCAGTTCACCATCATCTTCTGGTAGGGTAGAACCTTCTAAGTAGACCAGAAAGAGGAAGGCTACCAGAACACCTCCTGCAGCCGCACCAGTGCCAAGAAGATTTTCCACAAGAAAATAATGTAAGACCTCCCCTGCTTCACCCCAACCAGAGGTTATTGTAATTTCAGAAGGGTCTATAGGGTCTGAATTTGATGTTTTTCAGAATGTGTCTGAAAATGTTGCACAGAGTTCATTCGTTCCTGAAGAGGAACAAGTTGACATAGAAGAAATGGTGCATAATGAGTAAGGGTTACCAAGTCTAGATGACTTGGCTACCACTGCTATGCAGTTTTCAGAGAAAGCACAGTCTTCTCCACCACAGCAACCAGAATTCATCTTGCAGCAAGAGTAGGAATAGACTGAACAATTAAATGTGCCTAGTGAAGCTACATTTCCCTCTGCAACTTGTAAAGCCATTGTTGTTTATAAGAAGACATTTTTGATTAAGTTTCTAGAATATGTCAAAGATAACTGGGAACTAGTTACATTGCAAACCTTGATTTTCTAGCACATAGCCCAGACTGACATGCAACAAAGTCTATGGGAGGTAGAAAGGAAGAAACTAAAAAAGGAAATTGAAAGTCAGAAATAGGAAATTTCTGAGTTGAAAGCAAAAATGGATGAAATGTTTAAAGTAACTGGTCAGATTATGGAATGCAGACCACCACCCAGAGTTTATGCTCTGTGCCTTAAGGAACAGTTCTTATGGTTCCAACTGATGAGAATTTCTAGGAATCAAGATCCTATACTTCACACTACTAAAGAATTTTATGAGGCATACCAGGTAGCCCCTAATTGGTTAAGAAATTCTCTATGTGAATTTTATTTACATGGTTTTAATTCCATTTGAAACATAATGGATCCCTCTTTTGTATATTGGTGATATCCATTTGAGATTATTTATGTCATGGGCTACAAATGAAGTGAATTATGGTAGGCAATGGGAAACATATGAGGAAGCTGAGAGAAATGATCTTGTTCCATTACACTCTCAAAGTTCAAACCCCCATGCAATGTTAAAAGACTAGTTTTCTCTGACATATGGCATTAATAATATTACAGCCAAAGAGAAAATATTTGATCTCAGGAAATAGGTATATGATGAATTTCAGGCACAACCATATTCATTTTGGAGACTGTCATACACCAGAAGTGAGAAAAGGTGGGAAAGATTAACTGTTGGGCTAAGAAGATCCGAACCTCACAGTCCCCTAAATTTCACAGCAGCTCTTAAATGATCAAGCAGATATATACAATTGGGATTTCAAAAGAGATTTGAACTATGGTTGCCATTGACATTCAGACCTCCTATGCTAATGTGGCCCCTCTATCCTCACCAAGCTACAAATCTTAATGACGATTTAGAAGACCATAGGTATGAAAGGTGCCAGGCTTTCAGAGAATTTTATTACAAGTTTGGAACTCCATTTCAGAGTCATGCAGCAACCACTGATTTTAGAGAAACCACCAGGAATGTTAATGTTGGAGGACCAGCATTAGGCTAAGTAGGGGGCAGTGATGAGCCCAAAATGTGCTCATAGTTTGATATTATGTTGAACTTTTAATGCCTTTACTTTTGTTAATCGTGGTTGTTTAAAACTCTTTTGAAACTTTTTATGGGTATATCTTGTAGCAAAACATTTGCATATTCCTGCAACTTATTATGTTGACTTGACTGCATTTATTACCCTGTTGACTCCCTAAATGACTGGTATATCACATATAGTTTTTAATGATGAAATAGATTTAAATGTGTGATTATTGAACAGATATTGTGTATGTGCCATACACATTTTCATTTGCATTTGTTACCTTTTGTTTCGCAGGTTGCTGAAGAATGATCAAGTCAAGCGCAGCCGATCTCAGCCTTGCAGTAAAGTCTATTTCTTGCATTACTTCAAGGAAGCTCTGACGAAGACTCTTTGATCGAAACCATTGGGAAAGATTGTTAATGATATTCAATCTAGAAAGAGTGGAGCGCTAGATTCTCTTCAGATCAGGTTAAACGCATAAATTCATTTATGAAGTTTGTTCCTTGATTCTGGGATACACTTTACTTCCACATCTTTCTTTGATAGGGTTAGTTAGTTAGTTTCTCTCTTGATTTTAAATAAAGTACTTCTGCGAGAGTAAAAAAGGAGATGATAGTTAGAGTAAGATAGAAGCATAGTGATAGAAAGATAGCATATATCATGTAAGAGTCAGTATGATAATGAAAACCAGAATCTGTTTGACATGAGACAGAGTTTTTTAGTTTCTATATTAACAAAGAAATGTATACCATTCTATTTTCATGAATAAAGTTTGATGAAGTTCTGAGTTTAGCACCTACATAATCAGTAGATGCTTGCTAAGGGGGCCCACTTAGTAAGTATCTGTAGCTAGTTAGTTAGCTGTTCTTTTCTGTTGATCTTCAATTAGATTTCATCTTTGAAGTTTTCATACAAACTCAGTCTTGTATTGCTCCTGTAGCATAGAGAATCCATACTTGTGTCTGTTCTTGTAGCATAAGGCCAATTCATAGTTTGTGTTTCAGTCGTAGCTATTATAGTTTCAGTTTTAATTAAATCATAGTTGAGTTAAAGAACTTTGCATTACCTTCCTGTTGCATAGATAGAATTCCTTTCAAGCATTTATTTCTTCTAAGTTTTGATTGAAACTAGTTCTTAGTGCATATATTTTTCCACGCCATTTAAAGTATATGTCCCCTAGTTTGACAAGTAAATGAACGTCCATAGAGAGATATTAGTCACCTGTTGGAATGTCCAATTCCCAGGAAAGGTTTTACTATTATTTTCATATCCTTTTGTGGGTGTGGCCACCCATGTTCGTGGAAATTTTTAGTGGCCTTCAAGAAGAAGCAACTTCTAGCACCTCCACTCCACAAACTAGAATGTCATTTGTACCACCATCCATGTATGCATACCTAGGTGCATAACCAAGCATGTTGAGCTCTTCTTCATTACCAACAGAAGTCAATGATATGAAGAAATTCATGTAGTCCTTTTTGAATAAGGTAGTCCTCATCCGACAACAACAAGAAATACCTTTGAAGCCTCCCATATAGACCTATCAAGGAGGAAGGCCATATTATCAACATAATGCATATTAAGGAGCTCTAAAAGGAGGAAATTAGTAACTAGTTCCTATAAATACGATAGTCTAAGAAACCATGCCACTTCAGACTGTCAGGATCAGTTTGAGAAAAAAATTGGTTTGAGGCCAAAAGAATCTAGTGAAAGATGAGAATGCATGGTACTTTACTTCTCATGTAATGATAGTCACATGCCCCAAAATTTTATGAGGGGAAATCTTCAGTAGAAGATAGTAGAGAAAAGAGGCCAAGGCATGTTCCTAAACACGAAAGAATATCAGTCTCCCAAAATGGATAATTCCCACTTTAGAGCACAAACACAAGGGATGTCCTTAGAACAAGAGCTGGATATTTCTCCAGATCAACCACATTTTTCCTAGATGGAGGAAGAGGCTACAATATTTGCAAATAACATTTGACAAATAGTTCCCTACAAGTATAGTCAGACTACAAAACAAGTTACAAAAGAAGGCTCATTGGATAATATGTGCAATTGAACTCTCCAACAACCACAACCACTAATGGAGCTGGCCTCACAAATCCAACCCATTTAGTAGTCACAAGCTCCATTGTTTCCAGAGAAAGACATAGACAAAGCACTGAACCTGTCCATATCAGATCAGTCTCTTCTGAAGACAAGAGAAATACCCTCATTTAAGCCTAAGATCCTACTAATCGAAACACTTAACATGGTAGAACAACTTAAGAAGACACCCACTAATGTGCCTCTGTGGGACATAATTTCAATTTTAGAATAGAAGACATCGCTCTAGGAGGAATTAAAGAAAAAGGAACACATGGTGTGGACATATGCAATCCCACTGTGCAATCAAGATAGAGGAAAGGAGACCACATCAAACCCATAAATTTTGGGAGCCACAACATACATAAATGTTGTCGACAATACAAACATGAAATAGGTAAGAAAATCGAATCCCACACCTTTATTTTTAACACTTATCATAAAAGATAAGATTTTACAAAATAACATGATTGATTCAGGATCTAGTACTATGGTCATGCCTAAGCAAATGATTGATTCCTTGAAACTTAAGTACAAGCCTCTTGAGAAAGGGATCATGCAATTAGATAGGAAGAAAGTCCTGATGGTCAATGTATCAAAGATCTATCTTTAACCCTTTTCTCATGTCTTAGCCAAACCATCACACATGAAGTAGTTGTGGTAGAAATGCCCCCAATTTTTGGGATGTGTCTTTCAAGGGACTTCATAGCAAATCTTGGTGAATATCTAGTTCTTGATTGGTTTCATTTAATACTATAGACAAAGCACAAGGAAAAGATGGAAATCCTATCTAAATCCTTGCACCTAGAACATATAGCAAATAGTGTGATCTTATATTTTAAAGTAGCGCATACCTCCTTCTCAAAAAAAGGGACGCATTGTGTAGAAATGTTAGAAGATGAAGAAGACACAAGTGATCAGACCCCTAGAGAGGAGTTACTCAATCAATTTATTGATTCCAACCTATTTGAGAACTTCCATGCTACTGGATTGGGAACCTATGTGACCTTCGATGATGACCAAGTCTTCCTAAAATTGGTAAAGGAGTAGGAAGAACCCAAATACAAGATGATAATAGTCAATGGACATTATATTTTGATGGTGCTAAATGCAAGATCAGTTCTAGAGTAGGCATTTGATTAATATCTACAACTAGATTAGAGACCCTCAAATCTTTTTGCTTCTAGTTCCCATGCTTGAATAATGATGCAGAGTATGAAGATTTTGTCCAAATTTTGGTTCTTGTAGAACAAATGGGCATGAAGAGAGTGCAATTATTCAAAGATTTGAAGTTGGTCATAAGCCAAGTTCACAGATAGGAAATCGCAAAAAACATAAGAATGGGGTTTTACAGACACAAAATATGGGATCTAATAGAGAGCTTTCAAGCTTTTAACATACAGGTTATCCCACGATCCCAAAATTTTGTCGAAAGTTGGATGGCTTCGATTGGCTCACATTTTGAGCCAATCCCTAAATTAGCAAGAGAAAAAAATGTAGTGCAAACCATTGTGGGTATATGCAGGATCATGATGGGCAAAAAAGTGGCAATATTATGGGTATTTGTAGGGTATGTGGCTGATGACTTTTCTTTTACCCAAAATTGATGAAACGAAAAGGGTTTTTAGAGGAGATTCTCAGCTTTCCACCAATATAAATTATTCTTTAATTTGAATTTACTAAATAATTATTATTCATTTTCTATTAGAACTACGACTAAAGTCCTGATTAATTGGCTGATTGAAAAAATATTTAACTTCCAAACGATGTCACATTTTTTAAATCCAAAACATGTGTCACATTCTATGCTTAACATACTATAGGATTAAAAAAAGAAAAACATGAAGTTTTGACCAAGTTAAGTGGTCAGACATATAGGTTTTTATATTTTTTTTTTGTAATAAAAAATTCATAATTAATTATTTACTTGGAAAAAAATTACAAAAAAATATTCATCACATCCGGACATGAGTCCTCTACTTATATATAAAATCTTATAAAAAATATTATGATTTTATTTTGATTAGAGTGGTCAAACAGATACCTACTTCTATTTTCCTAAAATTTAAGATTATTGCATTGAAATTTCAAATTTTCACCAAATAGATTTATTTATTTTTAAATAAACCTAGTATTTTAGAAACTACATTCAATTTTCTACAGATTCTATTCTTACATATTTTTGAAATAATATAGATAACTTATTCTAATTTTTATGTCAAGTTGCCTAACTCTAATTTTTCTAAATTTTTTGCCACTTAATGGCCCGTTTTTTCCATGATGATGTTGCACATACCCTTGTCAAGATATCAATTCCTGACAATGATCAGAACTAAATTTTTTTTGAGGATGATGCTTAGATTGCCAATTTTTTATAAAAAGGGAGAGTTCTTGATCATTCAAAATACAAAGCTAGAGATGCTATGAAATGACAAGTAATCCAATTAAAAGGAAATAATCTCCCATGAGACTTGATTTCTCTTGAAAACATTTTTGATTGTGAAGATGCAAGGAATAACAAACAAATATTCACTACTGACACAAAATACTATGAATATCTCAATGTCGGGAATGGGAAAAGGCTAAAGGTTGGAAGAGATGTCTTGTAGAAGGGAAAAGAAATACTGAAAGGACTATGTTCTAGATAGGACGAGGTCATAGCTTGGACTTATGATGATCTTAAAGGATATTATCCAAGCATCTGAGCATAATTCAACACACTATTGACTTAGCTGAAGGCTCCAAGCTAGTCTAGTAGAAATAAATTCTATTGAATCCAAATATTGAGGTACTGGTGGCATAAGAGGTTACCAAATTAATTGAATCAAGAATCATATACCTTATCAAACATTCCACTTGGGTATCCAATGTTGTACCAATGTGGAATATGAATGGTTATATTCATCTTTGCATGGATTTTAGGGACTTGAACAATGCCTCATTAATATATCACTACTTTCCTTCAATGGAGTATATTTTGTAGACCATGCCTAGATCCGAAATGTTCTCACTACTCGATGGTTTTTTGAGGTATAACTAGGTCTATGTGAAGGAAGAAGATCAACACAAAAAAAAATTCACAAACGAGTGGGTAACATTCCTATATGATGTAGAGTAGGGGTAAACAATCTGCAAAGACTCACAACCAATCCTTCATCTAAACCCTCAAACATCAAATGATGGGTTTTGCTTCACAAGCCCTTATTCCTCCTAGTAGCCTTTCAAACAAGGTTTTTAAGACATAACTTGTGGTGAAGGAATGGCATTAAAAATGTAAGCACATTTCCAGATACCCTTTTTCCATTTATAGACATATCCAAAATTCAAGTGGGGTCACATTTTATTGAAGGCTCCAACTTTTGGTTGTCCTCACTCAAATTAGGCCTGATGGCACAAATAGGCTGGGTATTGATAGGGTTTCTATGTTCCCAGGACTTCAATTTTATTCCAATGCTTCAAACATGTCACACAACATCCAATTAACCTTCTCCTCTCAATTAGATCAATCTCCAAAATTTTTTCAACAAATACCCTAAGTCTTTAGGGTTCCTAGGCCTAATACATGAAGATATTAGGCCAATGCAACAACTCCACACGTGGGAAATCCCATTTTATTTTCATACAAGTTTGTGAAATCAAATAAAAAACCTACACCAGATATTCCATTGAGTTTCAGGAGTTTCTATTAGTGGAATGGAAATATTTACATTCTTCTTTCTTCCTAGTTACCTTATTTAGGATTTAGACCACTCTAGAGTAAAAATAATCCAACTCACTCAAAACATAATGAAATCACATGTAATCAATGCTAAAAGGAATTAGACTTATTGCTTTATCAACCACAATTAAATTTAGACCATGGAAAGATCATACAGATCCATACAAGTCAGTGTAGCAACAAAATAGTGTTCAAAAATGCAAAAAATAGAATTTTTTATTGCTCCAATCTCTGATAATTTCAACATCCTACCTTGACTTCAACCACATAAGGCCTTTTAAATATTTTTCATCATTTTCCAAATAGTCCATAACCAAGTTTCAAAGTATAAAATTAACAAACATCATTATGCCTACCTTTGACAACAAAATGGAAAAGTTGCTTATAGAACATTGTGCAACTTTGACAAGTTTTTGCATTTACACACTAACTCACCCCTAATAACTCAAACTAGACCTAAAAGAACATGAAATAGTATTTGAAGACCTTATTACATGCAAAAAACTCAAACAAAACAAAATATCAACTTTTGACCCCTTGGAGGTATGAACACCTATGGGTGCCCCTGCACCATACTCCGAGGCAAAGAAAACTCAAGTTCCACTTAAGGAAAAACCTAAAATTATACAACCATGTTTGATAATATCATCCTCAACCATCCAAGTTACATTCCATAGCGATACCTCACCATTTGACCAAGTATTGGTAGTACACCCTTCTCCTTGTCTTCTTAAGATCCTTCTTGTCAAAGATGAATTCCAACTCTAAGGGTTGGCTTGGTGGAAGATCCCGGATCCAATATTCATATGAAAGCATTGATGAACCTACATGATCACCTACAACAACATTCCCTTTATAAGGGTAAAGAACACAAACATTAAAAATAGGAGAAATGGCAACTCTAGGAGGAAGTTCTATCTCATAGACATCCTCTCGAAACTTGCATACCAACTTACATGGCCCTATCTTCTTCATCTAAAGTTTAGAGTACTGCCCCTTAGGAACCTTTTCTTTCTCTAGTGAGCCAAAAAAATGTCTCCAACCTTAAAATGAATAGGTCTCCTTTTTAAATCAACATTGTGCTTGTATTTTTCAACATTCTTTTGAAGATTCTCCTTAACCTGTTGGTGGATTTCTTCCATAGCCACTAAAAATTGTTCACCTTCAAAACTCCTCCTTTCCATCCCACTGAAATCTCTCAATTCAAACACACCCATAGGCTGCAAACCATAAACAATCTCAAAATGATTTTTTCCAACATTCATATTCACCGAATCATTATATGTAAACTCATCTTGAGGAAAAACTAGATCCCATTATGTTTAATACACCTTTGTGAGGTAGCTTAGGATTTTTCCAAGGCTTTTATTCACCACTTGAGTCTACCCATCAGTTTGAGGGTGATAGGAAAAACTAAAACTAAAATTAGTGCCAAGTTTCTTCCATAAGGTTCACCAAAAATTACCAACAAATTTGCTACCCCTATCTGATACAATGCTAAGAGGTAAACTATGGATTCTTACCACCTGTTTGAAGAAAAGTCCTACAATGTATGAAGCATCATTAGTGCTCTTATAAGGTATAAATTTTTCCATCTTAGAAACCTTGTCCACAATAACATACATCGAATTAAAACCTCTTTGAGTTCTAGGAAACCCCATCATAAAATCCATGTACTAATTGATTCCCAAAGCCTATTGGGAATGGGGGGGGTTGATATAACCCTGCATTAGTGCTAGATCCTTTAGCCCTTTGACAAATAGTACACTTATCCACAAAGTTCCTCACATTAGTTTGCATTTTTGGCCAATAGTAGTGTCTCTTCAATTTCTCCAAGGTTTTATCTAACCCAAAATGACCTGCAAGGCTACCACTATGCTTTTCTCTGATTAATTTATCCCTCATTGAACATTTAGGAATGCATAATTTTTTAGAGTAAAGGTTTTAACTTAATTATGTTAATTAAGTTACCTTTATTCCACTCTTAAGATTTCACTTTAGTTTGCATATTGTGACATTTAATAATTATATTAACTATTAAATGCCTACCTATTAGGGTTTCTTTAGGGTTGCACAATCTCCTTTTATAGGATTGATCCTTGTATTTTATCACTCTCTCTGATTAATACATTTTCAACTTTCAGAGCACCTTTTCATTTTGTCTCGAATGTCTTCTTTCTGTGATAGGTTATTTGCACGCTGGTGATCTTCGAGGTCTATGAAGTTGGCTTTCACAACTTCAACATGGTATTAGAACTCTAGATATGTGGCTTCCTATACATTTTTTGAAGATATCAGCTTACAGAGTTTTCTTTTGTGCAAGCGTTTCATTCCAGTTTTTGTTTTTCCATATCAGAGGGTTTTTCCATCATTTTTTAAGAAAATTTGACCTTGATCTCTCAAACAGTGCATGATAGTGCAAAACAGACCTCATGGGTGTGCTCGAAAGGCTAAAAAACCCTTATTTTCATATAAAATATGATAGGGTTTGTTGAAAATTGATTTTTTAGTGTTTTTGGGGAATCTCAAAACAATTGCCAAAAAAAACCCTATGATTGTATGGATTCGTATAGATGCCTCAATTTTTGTGCCATTTTTTTGGTGTCGGCAGCAATTGTGAGTTGCCATGATTTCTGTGCCCTTTTTGATTTATGTGCTACCTCAATTTTTGTGCCATGAAGGTACATCTGAATATTTTATTAATTTTTTAATCTTTAAATTAATAAAATGTTTGTTTTAAAGCCTAAATGAGTATATTTAGTAAAATGGTCATATGTTGAGCATATGGTCTCCATTTTTTGAAATTGAGATACTGTTGGAAAGCTAATTCCGATGCTGATTTGATGGAGTAGGTGTGGTTTCTATATTTTTCCGTTTTGATGCTTTTTTCCTCCGTTAAACATAGAATATGTTTTTTGCACTCCCGGGGGAGTAACCTTTGCGTACGGACTCCATTTTTCGAAAAAAATTAGTGTTGGAAAGGTGGTTCTATGATATTTCTAGATCTATCATTTATTTTAATAGAATTGGCCCCAGGTATATTTTATTCAATATTTTGTGTTTTCACAATTTTGTCAATTACTTGGACGTTTTGGCACCTGGAAAGGATCTATTTGGGTGAGATGGCATATCTTGATATGCTTTATATGTACTAAGGTCATTAGTCTCTGATTTTTTCATTTGAGTATCATGGGTTTTTCTATTCATCCTTTTGTAATCAACTTGGATAAGGATAATTATGAGCCATGGGAAAATGGCATACTTACACATTGTAGGTGGCTTAATATTTTTCCTCATTTGTATGGAATCATACCTACACTAGACACATCAATGATTTTATCATCTTGGGTTATTATTCGAGATAATATTCTAGAGGTTATTGGTTGTAGTGTTGATTTTCACACTTTGTGTGATTTATCTGACATTTCTTGTCCTCGCACACTTTGGCACCATCTTTGGGAGATTTTTTGAGATTCTAATATCTTTCCATTATGAGAGGATCTCACTGTAGATTGTCTCATCCCTCTTGCAGATATAGATTTTATACCCTATGATAATCGTACTCTAGAGGAGCTTGAGTATATCACAGGTCTTGCATGTGACGATGGTTTAGAGACTTGTATTCATGTTCCCACTCTTGAGATCGAGACTACATCAACATCTCCTATTGTTCCTGATCAGTTTGACATCACCACATCTTTGGCCCCTATTGATTCAGTATAATAGGACATCATCCATCTTCCAAACATAGCTACTTGGGATAATTCGTATCTTGTAGACATATCATCCTTATTCATAGAGTCCTATATTGCATATCTAGAGGATTAATTTGAGGAAATTCATCTCCTCTATAGTGATAGTCAGGTTATCACTGTCCACCCACCATTATCAGTGCATTCAAAGGTTGCATTTTAGGAGTCTTCACATCAGTTTGGGTTTGGCATCATTTGTTTCAGTTCAGACATAGAGATTCTTCAACATCCTATCATGGCACACATCTTGAGACATATTGGTTTGTCACTCTTCACAAGGTTTATTCGACATTGTCCTTTGGATCCATTTCTTCCCAAGGGGAGGAATGTTATTTGCCACTTCAATATCTCTTTATGGATTCTACATCAGGTATCCACCATTGTGATAGGAGTTTCTTCATTGTTGGGGGGCCTTCTTGTCTCTTTATATCTCTCCTATGGAGGCCATTGTATATGTACTTATATGATATAATTTTTCTATGGGGGGTATCATGTAATCCACCTCCTATCCTTCTTTCATTAGTGCATTTCATTCTTTTCTTTTCTCTCTTTTGGCGGGGAGTTTTGTTCCCATGAGGTTTTCTCCCTTTCTCAACTTTACAAAGATTTGGTTGTATTCAGGTACCTGATCAGGCCTAGTTGTTAGGACCCTTGTTTTCTTTCATGTATTGTAGCTACCTTTGCTTTCTTGCACATGCTTGTAGCTGCACTCTTGCTCACCTTAAGGGGGGGTGTTAGAGTAAAGGTTTTAACTTAATTATGTTAATTAAGTTACCTTTATTCCTCTCTTAAGATTTCACTTTAGTTTGCATATTGTGACATTTAATAATTGTATTAATTATTAAATGTCGACCTATTAGGTTTTCTTAAGGGTTGCACAATCTCCTTTTATAAGGATTGATCATTGTATTTTATCACTCTCTGATTAATACATTTTTAGCTTTCAAGGCACCTTTTCCTTTTGTCTCGAATGTCTTCTTTCTATGACAGGTTATTTGCATGCATGTGATCTTTAGGGTTTGTGAAGTTGGCTTTCATAGCTTCAACATAATTGTGCCCCCTTGAATAATAGATATTCTTGGATTAGAAAATAAAGCCACTTCTCATTATTGTTGCTACAAGGATGCCTACAACTTTCTTAAATGTCTTTAAAATATTCATCATCAATGTACATACCTTTCAAAGAATCCAATCCTATGCTTTTCAATTGGATTTCATACACCATGAGAGCTCTTCTACTCAATGCATCTGCCACCTTGTTATATTGACCCTTTTAATGCTTAATGGTGAAAGTAGAGCCTTGCAAAAATTCAACCCATTTCACATTCCTACTACTGAGTTTATCTTGACTATTCAAAAATTAGAGAGAATGATTGTTAGTATACATAATAAACTCCTTATGAAGAAAATAATGTCTCTATTTATTTAATTATTGCACCATTGCATACATTTCAAGATCATAGGAAGAATACTTTATCTTAGCTTCATTCAATTTTTCACTAGAAAAGGCAATATGTTTGTTTTCTTAACTTAGGACAACACCTATTGTATGGCCACTTGCATCACATTCAATGGTAAAGACCTTATCAAAACTAGGAAAAGTCAACATGGACTACTTAAAAACCTTCTTTTTCAAGAATTTAAAACTCCTATCAGCCTAATTAGACCAAACAAACTTCTTCCTTTTATCACCCTTTATTGTATCAATAATAGGAGCATAGACATGATTAAAACCTTTTATGAATTTTTTGTAAAACCTAGTCAAACCATGGAATATCCTTACCTCAGCCAATGATTTAGGTTTGGGCTAGCTTAGGATAGCCTCAACCTTACTTGGATCCATCTTCAAAGTGCCATTGCTGACCACAAAACCAAGGTAAACCAACTTTGTTTTCAAGAACTCACACTTCAATTTTATCATTAGTTTTTCCCTATGTGTCCTTCTCAAAACAAAATTTAAATTCCACAAATGTTCTTTATATTTTCTAAAAACAAGAATATCATCAAGATATGGGTATGTACATGATCACCATGGAAGAAATAGGCCCTTACCTGGTAAAAAATTCAAAAAAATTAGAGTTAGGCAACTTGATGTTAAAATTTGAATAAGTTATCTATATTATTTAAAAATATGTAAGAGTAGAATCTGTAGCAAATTGAATGTAGTTTCTAAACTACTAGGTTATTATTATTATTTTTAAAATCTATTTGGTGAAAATTTGAAATTTTAATGTAGTAGTAGTTAAACTTTAGTGAAAAATAAGAAGTAGGTGTCTGTCTGACCACCCTAACCACAATAAAATAATAATAAATTTTTTTATAATATTTTAGATATAAGTAGAGGACCCATGTCTAGATGTGATGCATTTTTTTTTATATTTTTTATCCTAGTAAATAATTAATTATGAATTTTTTATTGCAACTTTTAAAAAATAAAAAAACTTGTATGTCTGACCACCTTAACTTGGTCAAGACTTCCTGATTTTTTTTTTTATAAAAAAATCCTATAGTATTTGAAGCATAGAATGTGACACATGTTTCAAATTGAAAACATGTGACACCATTTGAAAGCTATAGATGTTTTTCAATCAACCTATCAATCAAGACTTTAGTTGTAATTCAAATAGAAAATGAATAATAATTATTTATTAAATTCAAAGTAAAGCATAATAATTTATATTGGTGGAAAGCTAAGAATATCCTTTTAAAACCCTTTTCGTTTCATCAATTTTGAGTAAAAAAACCTCCATCAGCCACATACCCTACACATACCCATCATATCGCCACTTTTTGGCCCATCATGATCTTGCACATACCCATAGTACTAGGGGAATTTGACAAACCAAAAAGTATTACTAGCCATTCATACAATTCTTCATTTTTCTTGAAGGATGTTTTCCATTCATCACTAGGTCTGATTCTGATTTGATGATAGCCACTCTTGAGATCAATATTGGAAAAGTAGCAAGCACCACCCAAATAATCCATTAGGTCTTCAATTCTTGGAATAGGAAATATATACCTTATTCCAATCTTGTTGATGGCCTTAGAATCAGTGCACATCCTCCAATCACCACCTTTATTTGGTTCTAGAACTATAGGAACTGTACAAGGACTCAAACTCTCCCTAATAAGCCCCTTCTTAAGTAATTCTTGTACTTTCCTCTTAATTTCCTCACTTTTCTATGAAGTCATCTTGTAAGTAGCATTCTTGGGAAAACTAGCCCCTATAATGAAATCAATATGGTGGCTTATGTCCCTCTTAAGTGGAAAGGTGTTAGGAATTCATCAACCACTATTTCATCACATTTCTTCAACAATGTTTTCACCTCTAAAGGAAACTCATCTTTCTTTTATGCTGCCATGAAAGATTTAGGCCTTACTATGATGGAAAATCCTACATTCTCCTCTTCCAAGGTCTTTAGGAACTCCTTTTCATTGACCAACATCACACTAGACCTACCTTGGGAATCTAGGCTTTAATCTTTCAATGGTGTGAGGATGTAAGAAACCCCATCCTTTTCTATAGCATAAGTGTTTTTCCTCCAATCATGGATAGCCTTCCTATAATACTGCCAAGGCCTTCCCAAAAGAAAATGGCATGCACCATTGGTATTATGTCACACAAAACCTTATCCTTGTATCTCCCTATGTGAAAATCTATCAAACTTTGCTCATTCACAACTACTTTCTGACCTTTGTTAAGCCAAGAGAGTGTATAAGGATTGGAATGAGGGATTATTTTAGGCTTTTCAACCATTTCAACTAAAACCAAATTGTCTATACTACTAGAATCAATCACTAGTTTGCAACATTTACCTAGGCACTTACATGTAGTTCTAAAAAGAGACTTTCTCTATGGTGGCTCTTTCTCCATTTGTACTTTGATCAAATTTCTTCTCACCATGAGAGAGTCACCAACTTCTGGATCAACATTATGTAATGGTGAATTCACACTTTCATTGTCATCGACTTGTACAATTGATTTCTTCTTTCTCCTCCAAATGAAGTAGTGGATTGATTTTCAGTGCATTTCCATGTTTGATGGCTTGCAAACTTATTGCACTTATAACATTTCCCCATGAATCCACTTGATCCTCCTCTTTGGCCTCCAAATCTACCCCTATTATTGGGTCTTCTTCTAAAAATACCCCTTGAGTCTAAACTTTGTTCTTGATTGTTTGAGTATGCTTGTTATCTTTGGGACTTCCCCTAGAAGCAAACATCCATCTTCCTCTAGAATTTCTACCTCTACCCCTGCTTTGCTTTTCTCACCTTCTCCTCAACTTATATTCATCCTTGATGGCCAATTGATAACATTCTTCCACCATTCTTGGATTGGTGAGGCTTAATTCATCTTGAAGGTTGTATCTCAACCCATTGATGTGTCTTTCCAATTTTTCAACATCATCTTCTACATGGTCTACCCATATGCTCAATTTTTAGAACTCCTCTATATAGGTTTGGACATCCATATCCTTTTGGTTAAGGTTTTGAAGCCTTCTAAACAATTGAATGCTATAGTCACTAGGTAAGAATTTTCCTTTGAGTTTAGCAACCATCCTATTCCAAGAGGTGATTTTAGACTTTCCCTTCTTTCTCCTTTCATCTTGTACATAGTTCCACCAAAGTAAGGCATGTCCCTTCAACTTTGTCTTAGCCAACTTCACCCATTTTCTCTTCTACCACATCTTCATATTCAAAATAGTTATCTAATGCTCATATCCAATCTAGGAGTTCTTCACTATCCAATTTTACTCCATACATGGGTAAATCAATTTTGATATTAGAACATTCTCCCTTGACTTCCTTCAACAACTTTTCTATCCTCAAGTCATCAGGATAAATCTCTTCTTCGAACACTTGGGAACTTTCCTCTTCCCTTTCTTCTTCTTCTCCTCAATCACTAAAATCTCCTGTCATCATTCATATTTTTTGACTAATTTCAATAGCAACAAGTCTAGCCACAAAGGATTTTCTTAACTCCTTCACTTGTCTCAATTCTCTTGCATGTTTCTCCTTCAATTCATTCACCTCTTTGGTGACTGGATTCCCTTTTGGAGGCATCTTTGTTTGTTCTTCACTTCAACTTTTCCCTCTTCAGATCAAACCTATGCTCTAATATGAATTTGGTGTAGAGTAGGGGTAAAAAATCTCAAAATACTCACAACCAATCCTTCATCCAAACCCTCAAACATCAAATGATGGGTTTTTCTTTGCACGCCCTTATTCCTCTTAATAGCCTTTCAAACATGGTTTTTCAAACATAACTTGTGGATCAAGCATGACATTAAAAAATGTAAGCACATTTCTAGATACCCTTTTGGCCATTTACAAACATATCCAAAATTTAGGTGGGGTCACTTTGTACATAACACTCCAAATTTTGACTATCATCACTCAAATTAGGCCTAATGGCACAACTAAGATGCGTAGGGGTATGTGTAGGATCATCATGGAAAAAACATACCCTTAAGTGGTTAAAAATTCAAAAAAATAAGAGCTAGGTAACTTGACGTAAAAATTTGAATAAGTTATCTATATTATTTCAAAAATATGTAAGAACAAAATCTGTAGCAAATTGAATAGTTTCTAAACTACTAGGTTTATTTTTTTTTAAATCTACTTGGTGAAAATTTGAAATTTCAATGAAGTAGCACTTAAATTTTAGGGAAAAAATAAGAAGTGGGTGTTTTTCTAACCACCCTAACCACAATAAAATGATAATATTTGTTTATAAGATTTTATATAGAAGTAGATGACTCATGTCCCAATGTGATGCATATTTGTTTGTAATTTTTTTCCAAATAAATAATTAATTATGAATTTCTTATTACAGCTTTTAAAAAATATAAAAAACTCATATGTTTGACCACCTTAACTTTGTCAAAATTTCATGAAATTCATTTTTTTTTAATCTTATAGTATGCAAAACATAGAATGTGACACATGTTTCAAATTGAAAAAATGTGATATTGTTTGAAAACTATAGATGTTTTTCAATCAGCCTATTAATTGAGACTTTAGTCATAATTCAAATAGAAAATCAATAATAATTATTTACTAAATTCAAAGTAAAGCATAATTTATATTGGTGGAATTTTGTGAATTTCCTTTAAAAACCCTTTTCGTTTCATCAATTTTTGGTTAAAAAAAGTCGTCAACCACATACCCATCATATCACCACTTTTAGGCCCATCATGCCCCTGCACATACTCATAGAAAAAGAGTTTATGTGTTCTAGGGACTCCACTCTCATTCCAATGCTTCAAACATGTCACACAGGGTCTAATTAACCTTCTCCTATTAGTTAGATCAGGCTCCAAAATGTTTCCAACAAATACCCTAAGTCTCTAGGGTTGTTAGGCCTAATACATGAAGATATTAGGCCAATGTAGCAACTCCACACATGCCAAATACCTTTTTTTTCCCTTTCAAGTTTGAGAAATCAAATAAAAAACCTACACTAGCCATTCCACTGAGTTTCAAGAGTTTCCTATCTGTGGAATGGAAAGATTTACTATTTTATTTCTTCTTGGTTATTCTAGGGTTTATACTAGTCAGGAGTAAAAATAACACAACTCACTCAAAACACAATGAAATCACATGCAATAAATTCAAAAATGAAGTAGACTCAGTGCTCTATCAACCATAATTAAATTTATACCATGGCATGATTGTACAAATCTATACAAGTCAATGTAGCAACAAAATATGGTTCATCATTTCCATAATGGTCTGTAACCAATTTTCAAAATTATAAACTTAGAAAACATCATTATGCCTATGTTTGAGAACAAAATGCAAAAGTTTATTTTACAACATTGTGCAACTTTGACAAGTTTTTTACATTTGCACACTAACTAACCCATAAAAACTCAAAATAGACCCAAATAAATATGAAATGGTCTTTTAAGACCTTATTACATGCAAAGAACTCAAACAAAAAAAAAACTTTTGACCCCTTGGAGGCATGAAAACTTGTGGGTGCCCCTACACCAGCATACTCAAAAATGCCCTTCAGACTCTCTGATGCTGGTGCCACTTTTTAGTGAGAAATGAATATCATGTTCAAAGGATTGATTAGTCAAATAATAACCATAATATATTTGGATGAGCTGACTATTTTTTTCAAAATAAAAGGATGATTATTTCGATCATCTAGAAAAGGTCTTCCAGAAGTGTCAATTATTCAAGATTTTCATAAATCCTAAGAAATGTATCTTCAAAGTGTTGAAAGGAAAGCTACTAGGTTTCATGGTTTCAAAAGAAGGAATAGCCATAGATCCCAAAAGGGTGAAGAATATACTAGAGCTACTACTACCAATTAACCATAAGGGGCTACAATCCTTTTTGGAAAAAATCAATTGCATTAGCCGATTCATTTCAGACTTCATGGGCATCGCAAGACCTATCAAGTTGATGTCAAAGAAGAATTTAATGTTTAAATGGACTCTTGAAGGAAAGTTGGCTTTCAAGAAAATAAAGGTAACCATCTCTACAACCCTAGTGTTGGGTAACCCAGACTTCTCCAAGGATTTCTTGCTCTACGTCTACAACAACCAACGCAACATAGCTTTGGTAGTCACTCAAAAGGATGGGGAAGGAAGCATAAAAAATCCCATCGCATTCCATTCTAGGACTCTCAAAAGATATGAAACTAGGTACAATTTTTTTGAGAAATAGGCCTTTAATACTATTAAAAGCCTCAAGAAATTTTGACACTTGGTATTAGCCAACAAAATCACTATCCTCATTGTGCATCCTAGTGTTTGGGAATACATCACCAAACGAAAGATAACCGAGAAGAGGGCCAACTAGATCACCAAAATCTTGAAATACGACATAGAAATCTAACCAAGCAAACTGGTGTGGGGAAGAGGTCTTTGTGAATACCTTGTGCAAGAATTAAGCTCTCATGCGGAAGAAGAAACTGACTGGGTCTATAGAAATAAGTTTGAATTCGATGAGTGACAAATAGTTGATCAAACTCAATTTATGTAAAAGGGTTAGCACCCGACCAATATTTTACCTCACAAAAGACGATACCATTGACTACAAGGTACCTGATATATACTAATTGAGGGGATTTTACTTAAAATAAATTATGATGGCATCCTACTTTGTTGCTTAGATAAACCATGGGAAAAAAGAGTCCTAAATGAATTCCATAACAGTATTTAGGGTGGGAACTTCTCTACCAAGAATACTACTTTGAAGATAATGTGGATAGGATATTATTAGACTTCCATGTTCTCTAAAGCACATCACATAGTGCAAAAATGTACTTAGTGCCAATATTTCATTGGCAAGCGAAAGAATTTTGTCATGCCATTGAGCCTGATCATGACTAAAGAACCCTTTGCACTTTGGGGTTTGGATTTTGTTGGAGTGATTAAGCCCATCTCCAACATAGGACATAAGTGGATACTGATGGTGACTGATCATTTCACAAGATGGACAAAGGTTGTTTCCCTGAAGAATGCTGCAAAAATATAAATTGTTAATTTTCTTGAGAAATTAATGGTAAGGTTTGGGTCACCTAAGACCATCAAATCTGATAATGCATGAGCCTTTGTGGGTTCTAGGATGTTGGAATTCACTCTCAAGCATGGGGTATACCTCAATACCTCATCTAATTATTACTTGCATGGAAACAAATTAGCAGAATGAACCAATAAGAACCTGATGATGTTAATCAAGCGTATCGGGTCTAAGCACTAGAAGGAATGGCAAGAGCATCTATGAGTAGATTTATGGGCTGATAGGATTCCATCTAATCAGAGCTTGAAAGCATCCCCTTATGAATTGGTGTATGGAAAGGAGGTGGTTTTACCCATTTCCATAGAAATTCCAACATTAGAATTGTTGAAAGCTTTAGAAATTGAAGAAAGCAACAAAATGGAAGTAAGATTGGAAAAAAAATTGAACCTTGAAGAAAAAAGAGAAAACATGTATGACATCATGATTGGGCATCAACATATAGTCAAGTGATGGTTTGATAAAAAGACCTCTAGCCTAGAATTCAACGAAGGAAGCCTTTTGCTAAATTATGACAAACACGCTGCAAAACTAGGGCAGCATGCTAAATTTTACTCACTGTGGAGGGGCCCTTTCTGAATCCATGCATGTAGGGAAAGAAATGCATATGAGCTCAAGGATATGGATGGAAATATTTTGGATATACCAGTAAATGGTATTCATCTAAAAATATTCTATTAAAGTACACAAGTTCTTTTAAATTTTATAGTTATGTTCCATGTAAAGTTTTTGTTAAATATGATATTTTTGTGAATAAGCCATGAGAGTAACACAAGAATAGAAAAAAAGTATTATATTTGTATTTATTGAAAATATTTACAATATAATACGTATATCAAGTTGAGGCTCTGAGAGAAGTTTGAAGCCTTCTCATTCAAACCCAAAAAGAGATACATTTCAAAAATCCAAAAGGGAGGTGACACAAAATATGTAGTAGAAATTAAAGCCTCCGTCCATCGCAATATTCAAAAGGTTGCTTCTTCAATTTTTCTCCAACAAGGAAGTAAGGGGGTTAACAACACAACACAACACACAGTCATGTCACAACATAGGCCTCAATCCTTAGCACCCTAAATTTACACCAATAATTTGAAGTGTTTCTTCTAGTCGATCCCAGGAATGCATTCCACTTCATACTCCTTTTTAGGAAGGAGGTTGTGGGTCGAGACAGCAAATGATGCCTCTCCAAGTCCATGGTGTGGAAATTAGTGAGAAAGTGTAGCCAGGTGATTACTTCCCCAAAGTCAATGTGCATGCAGATAATCCATGGTGTTTGGGATACCGCCACCAAGGATAGCTACTTACACAATCTCGTTGAGCTCATCCAAATATGTTAAATCAAACATAGCATGTCAGATTTTTATAATCCAGTGCTTAGAGATGTCCAAATCGAGCAGGGAGACCACAAAGTGGAAGATAACACTGAAGTTGCATTGCGGTTGGTTTTCATCCTTCACATAATGATTCCTAAGCACCCATTTGAATACCATGAAAACAAGGTGATTGTTCTTCCACACCAAGCATTTGATTCTATCGCTAATGATTTCACCCACGAAGGAATTTTACAGCTTTTGGCTCAAGATCTGAATGAGAGTGCCTAGGTAAACCATGATAGAAAAAGGCAAGCTAGAGGCTATCAGAATGAAAATATTAGTGAAAATATCTCACTAACTCAAAAGCTAAATCAGTGAGTTTTTCACTAAGTTGATATTGCTATGTATAGAAAAGGCACATCAGCGAGCTCAAAAAATGAAAAATACTTCTCCTATCGGATGGTAATAGAAAAAATATCAAGCCGGTAGGAGACAAGGAATGAATCATATGGAGGATCTAAAACCAAGCCTTGAGAAATTAATTTGGGCATTGGTAGTAAATGCTCATGTGTACCGATTGCTACCATGTGTCTACTATTGTCATCAACACCAACTTGCTTACTTATGTAAAAATAGATTTCTTAAACCACTTAACTCTACCAAATTAATTATAAATGTCTTTTCAAATTACTTTTCACCACTCAAAGCATGTTTTCTATTGGTAAAGGCACACCTCCCACTGCATAAGGCTTATCTGTGAGAGAGGTGGCAAAGGGAATGTACTAATTACATTCTCATGGTAGATTTGGTATTCCCAAGGGATATGGATCACAATCCACATGTATCAACTTGCTCTAGTAGCACTTAGTGAGCTATTGGTTATTTCAAGCCTTATTTCATGTACGTGTAAAAAAATTAAATGCATCCACAAAGAATATTTTTGTTAAGTATCAAAAATTGCAAGTAGTTGTTTCTCTAAAGAAGCTTTTTGCAAATCCTTCAATGCAACAATGGAAAAGGCATCATCTTTTGGCCAATAGGTCAGAGTCTCATCTACCAAACCAAGCTACACAAACATCTTTGGAAGGGATTCATTTGTGAATGGCCTAGTGCCAGAAGAATGAAGTTTTTCTCATACTAAAACCATATAGGTAGAAAACCCCATTAACCAAGAGGTAGTTAAAGGTTTTGTGTATAATAATTTTGACCCAAAATTCCATATAAACCCTAAAATCCTCAAGGAGCAATGCAGAGAATGGTTTCCCATGGGGCAACTGAAGGCTTTACGACATGTCTTTGGCATTGTGGTTCTCCGTAATTCATGTTACTCATCATACATCCATGTCCAAAATTAGTGGATGCATGCCCAAAGAGACTAGATAAAGAAATAGCGGTTATCAATGGCAATAGGTTGAGGGTTACAATCAACATAGAAAAAATCCTAGATATGCTATGTATCCCTATAAATTGAGGTTCCAAAAGATTTGAACATAGAACAATGGATGATTTATGGAAAACTAGAATCAACAAATTAAATTTTAATATGTATGAAACAAATGAGAAGTCAGCAGGAAATCAACTCGTCTTCCCTCTAATATGCAAAAAATTAAAATTAGAAATATAGGTCATTTTCACAATGTTGGCTAATATTTATGGCTTTAGAGATGATGAAAGGGTTTACACATTCCAAATAGGCTTTTATTTCATGCTCATGAGGGAGAAAAGCAAGAATTATTTTGACTTTGTTGATGTAGTCACTGAAAAGATGTTGGATCAATTAAGAAATTATGGCACTACTTTTCCATTCAGGTATTCTTCTTTTCTGGCATATCTAATTTTATAGCAAAACCTTAAATTTTTCAAAAGGTATTTGTCACTCTTTAAGTTTGATGTAAAGGGGTTATACCAGCTAGTTTCAGTCTAGACCCATGTGCTCTCCAAGACCTGGGATTATTACTTGTTTGTGAACTATTTCCTACAACTAGTGCTCTTAGATTTGTCTCCACACCATCTAGGTCAGTTTTCCCCTGAAGCGTTAGAATGGATGAAAAGATTTTAGACCTTGATGGATTATTTTCTGGGAGTTGGATTTTCCTTCATCAAATTTCATGGTTTCATTAAGGAGTTGGTTAGGCTCCCTAAGTTTGTAATAGATAAGACTCATTTTGGAGGCATGTCGTCATACAACTATTGCCGACAAAGCCTATGGCAATGGGAGACATAAAAAGTCACTTTACCTGATCCCTCTTACCATTGCCAATAATCAATCAACACTTACCAATAGGGAAGAGGAGGAGCTATTGACTAGAAAATTGGCTCGCCTAGGCTTGGTCCTCATTTCCAATGCATTGAGTTACAATCTAGTAAGGCATATCCTGACTACAAAACATGAAAGGTGGGAGTACTTTGAATCAAGAATGAACCCAACTAAAGAAAAGGTAGAGGTCTACATTGACCTAGCTTTTATATCATTTGACTGACCACCATGTCTCGACTTCTATATTCAGGTGGTGGAATTTCAACAAAGCATCTAGATGGGAAAGTCTCTCAAAACATAGTTAAAGAATCTGGGATGGTTTGAAAGAAAGAGGGCAGATTTCTGGACGTTCTAATAGGAAATCAAGAACCTAAGCAGCATTTATGGAGACCTTAAGCCATACAATGAGAAGTTTGACCAAATTTACAATAAAGATGTTGAATCCAATGATAGTAACCCTAAATTTGATTGAGATATTGGATCAAAGGAAGTACAATTTTACACCTCCCAACCTGAAGAGCCTGAAATAGGATGAGGGAAAGTGAAGGGGTCAAAATAGAAGGGCTCATAGTTCACTTCTTCCACTATCACCCTGCCAAAGGGAAGAAGGACCCAATGGTCCCCAAAGAGATATGCCACAATTGCAGGAGCCCAAGCTTTAGTGGGATCAACCACCAATGAATCTAAATCAACTAGTTTGGCCCCTATGAAGAGGAGATGAGTCCAAGGTTTGGGAAAACCAGGTATATTGAGCAGAGGAGAAGAAGATGCAAAGTCTACTCCATGAGGATTTTTGGCTTCAATGGCATAAGTGAGTTTTTTTTCGGCCCTTCTTTCTTCTTCTATGTCTTTAGCTATTCTAAGCCCCACATTTGCTGAAAAGAATCCTCCATCTACAAGTTCTGATGTCCTCATCCTAAACACACCCTTGACCATATTTGAGAATGAACCCCATGGAGAAAACCCATGTGTCATGCGAGAATCATCTGTGTTAGCCGCAATTGATTTCTTAATTGCCCTGTCAAGGGAAGACATTGAAAACATTGATGCATACATGCTAACAATTTCAACAAATGCATTTGCTACTAGGAAAATGCTTCTATTTCTACCCACTTCCCCTTTCACTCTAATGGGTATCACTCCTTCCCAGTCTACCTATGGCCTCCCACCTTTTTCCATGATAATGTTTCCCTTTGCCTCTTTTCAATAGCACACAACCAAAGCTTCTCCTTTTGTCACCTATTTTAGCCTCCTTCCAGGTGTTACACTTGCTGCATAGAGTATTGACACCCCATAGAGTCCTCGAAGCCATACAAATGCAACAAAGTAGGCCCAACAAGAAAGAAAGCAAAAACTACAAGTAAAGGCCTCTAAAAAACCAACAACTCACAAGATTGAAGTCTATTTTGATGAAGAGCGGAATGCTTTGTTGATCACTTCCATGAGACCATTAACATCTAAACTAGAGGAAGAAATGCATTTTGAAGATGATGACATCAAAATAGTAGGCCCCAATTTGAATGCGACTCTCTTGCACAAAAAAGTGGTTCTAGCCAAAGAAACTTAGAAGGTGGTCTACACTGACTATTAGAAGTTGGAAAAAAGGTTGAAGAAGCATGAGGTGGATTTGGAAAATGTAAAATCCATGGTGGACAAGCTATAGGTAGAAATCAAAGGAAAATATTTAGAAATGGCCCACTTGAGGCAATTGCAGGGTCAATAGGGTGAAGCGACTAAATTGCTTGAAGAGGCTCATAGTGAGAAGGATCGACTTTATGTTGAGGTAGAAAAATTGAAAGGTTAAATCATGATTGAATGTGGGGTGATCCCACAATACTGGTTTACAATTTCTTTGCCAAACTGGATACTGAACTGATTTTTTTCTTACTAAATTTTCACTTTTAGGCACCTATAGTGGCTAAACTATGAGGAATTTGAAGATGATGCAAACTAGTGATTTGTGACATTTTTTATGTAGATTCTAAATATATTTTTTTCAAACTTTTTTGAATCACATTGCACTTATTTTTCCATCTCCTTCAAAAACTAGTTTTTTTTAGTAAACACCATTTTTAAGGAATGATGCTCACTGTATACAACATAATCTTTTCTCCATGAAGGATAAAATTCTTTTTTTTTGAATTTATATTTGTAACTACAATATCTAGTGCTTTTATTTGGTTTCAAAGTGTTTTATTGAATATTTTTTCCTTAACCAAGTTTCGAAGTAAAACCAATTACAATTCATACATAGGCTGACTTTATACAACATAACCTTTTTTGTATGTATCAAAATTAAAAGTTTTTGTTTTTGTTGGATCAAGGACTTCAATATCTAGTGCACTGATATTTTTTGTTTTTTTTTTTATAACTGCTATTTTTCTACATGCAATAAAAGCTTGATTTTTGGTGAAAACCCATTCACAGAAATAAAAAGTAAATATCATAATAAAATTAAATCTATTTAAAATTATACTTTTTGGGAAGCTTATAATAAGGACTACATACTTACAAAAAAAAAAAATTAATGAATTTATTTGATCCGCCAAAAGGTAAATCAAAAGCGGTCTTTTATCAACATTTTGATAGGTGTAAAGGAGACTCCATTATAGGTATGGTTTAAAACTAGCGGGGTTCTATCCAAGGGGGTTTGATCTAAGGTGGTTTGATCAAAACCTCTTCAATTGGAATCCTTTAAATGGAAATTTTCATGGATTAAATCATTATATTTTCTAAAAATATGTGATTTCATAAAAAATCAGGATCTCCCAAAAATTATAAACCAGTATTGTGGGATCACCCTATCAAACAAACATAAAGTATCAACAAAGGTATAAAAGGATGGATAGAGATATAGCTAGAACAAACATTGTATCTATTGGGCTACAAAAGGAGCTTCACAAGATGGATAAGTAGGTGGAGGACATGTTGAAAGAATTGGATAGCATCTTATCTCAGGCCTCTGACAATCTTCAAAAGGCCCATGAAGAGACAAAAAAGGTGAAATAAGAAAAGCAATATATTGAGTTAGTTTTGCAAACTCATGATGAAGAGATTGGTAAGCTATGCTCCGAGCTTACAAACTCCTTCAAGGAGAAGAATCAATTAGAGGAAAATATGAAAGAAAGAGAGTCCCATTTCTATTAGGAACTGATCATGGCACAAGGATCTAGAATCCTTCTGATACTGAAAAATCTAATATCTAATCATTGGGAGAGAATTATAGTTGTAGTTGCACATCTAAAACCAAATGATAAAGTTGGTCTGATGATTGACTAAATTCTCCACACATTCACCCCCTGGGCTAAAGAATTGAAGATCTTGGTCACAAAATTATGTAAAGCAATTGAGGAAGCCTTAAGGGACACCAATATTCCTGACCAATGAGCAGCTACGAGGAAAGAAAACAATTCATCAACTACCACAAGGTCACATCAAACATTAAAAAAATCTTGGCAATGTTGAATAAGAAGGTCGGTGAGATCAGGGAAGAGTTTAACATTATACTCTAGATAGGATTACCCGCCCTTTTCTCATTGGATGGAGGAGTGCTAACAATTTAGTAGATTGTTAATGCAATTAGGCTCAAAATATAGGCATCCATAGTACTCCTAGGTCTAAGCCCATCACCCATGGTTGTGGAGATCTAGATAAATATTCTTCCCCTTTCCCTACTATATTACTACATTGGAGCTATCTCATCAAGGTATGGAGGAGCTTCTTTTAAAGAAGTTATTGATCTAGATCAGGCATATGAGATTTTATGTAGCCTCATTTGGCCCATTGATGTACATTCTAGGAGACCCAACACATCACTTTCCTCAAACTCTAGGAATTGCTAAAGGTCTAGGTTCATGCTTCCACAAGTGAAGGCCCCCCATGAGTCACCAAAATTGTGGAACATATTTTTCCTTTGAACATTTTTTATTCTAGGCCCTTGCTTCCTTTTTTCTTTGGGATGGATCCATGCTCGAAGGACATATATTTCTCTCACATAAAAAATGTGCAATGCGCCATGTTGTGGCTACATGACTTTATGTATACCATTTTCTTTTTGGGCTTGAACCAAGACATGTGTCATCTTGGAGAGGATTTTCTTCAAAACCACTCCCACAAAATATGAAATCACTCGCTCGCTTGACATGTCATCTATTTTCATTAGGAAATCTATACCTTCCACATAATGATCTATTTTGGGTGAAGTTCATTAGAGAGCATGACAAATGTCTTACTTTTTGGGTGGAACCTTTGAGTTGGCATCATCAATCTCCATATCTCATCAATCAGATCTTTCTAGGCTATGTTAAAATCTAATTATCTTTTGACAATATATCTTTGCTAAATATCTAAAACCATTAATAAAGCAGTTGATACTTAATGAAAAAATATGTTTGCAATATAATCAATCTAACTAGGATCAGATTGTGAGCTATTAGATTTAGTCATCTTGTAGTTACTTCTCTAGATTTTTTGCAATGGTGTTCTCTTCTTTTGGCTATAAATAAGTGAACAAAAAAAATTCAATAGTTTTCCTCAAAAATATCTCAAGGAAATAGATATTATTTTAGGGAACCTTATTTTCTCAAAAGGAGGATTTCTATAGGATATTTTTTATTCTCTTTGGCATGTTATAATTATTTCATACTATCATCAGATTGGCATCCAACCTTTGTTTTTAGTTAATATATCATGAGAATTTGATCTATTAGGAATAAATCTTTGAGATTGTGCATTTTCATAGCCTTTTTCAAGTTTATTTTTTGTACATCATTCATGTTGAGAACATTGTGTTAAAGCTTTTCATTGATATTGTTGTTAATTACTTTACATGTTGTTGGTTTCTATGTTTTATGCTATCTTTCAAAAATTGGATTATGTTGATTATACTCGTTCATTTTTTGTAAAAGGTATGCCATTTTTCATATCATGTTGTAAAGGAGGAAGGATTCTATAAATATTTGAGTATTCCTATTAATATTTAGGGTTTTCTTACCTTTGATTAGACCTTAATGGATGCTTCCCATAGGGATATTTGAAAGACTACATTGTGCTTTCTCTAGCCTTTGCTGCTTGTCCTCTTCCCAACAATGAAGGGTATGTGGCATTTTGTGTCTATCTTATCAGTTGTAAGAAATAGTTAAGGTTTGAAAGGTTGTAAAAGCATTGGTGCATCACCATCTTTATGTTTTAGTTTCCATTTCTTTCTACCCTTTTCTCCAAACACAAGAAGAGCTGAATTTCTTTAAAAATCTCAGAGGTCATTAAATGAAGTACAAATTGGTCCCCCACTCACTGAATTTCCTATAAGGTTTTTCAAAGAGGCACAAGCTTTAATGATTAATATTACCCATTGATTTAAATTTGAAACAAATTATACTTTTACTAACTCTAGACTCTATTCTTTACACATTCAAAAAATATATTTTAATTTTTAATTAGTTTCCAAAAAATTAGGGTGGAGCACACACAATTTTGTGTTTTCTAGGATGTATCCACTTTAAAAATTAGTAAAATATCATATATTCATAAAAAAAAAAAGCAAAAAATCAAGCATAAACTACATGCTGTTAGCTATGTTTACACATAAGTTCTTTTTGATACTAGAAAAAATTAACATTTTAGGAGGGCCACACCATATGTTATACTAATTTTTAATAAAAAAGGTAGTATCCTGTGTGGCCCCCTTATTTGGACTCCTTAATCTTGAACATTTAAACAAATGGGTATGTGGAGGATCATGAAGGGCCAAAAAGTGGCGATATGATGGGTATGTGTAGGGTATGTGATTGATGACTTTTTTTTCACCCAAAATTGATGAAACAAAAAGAGTTTTTAAAGGATATTCTCAGCTTTCCACTAATATAAATTATTCTTTACTTTGAATTTAATAAATAATTATTATTCATTTTCTATTTGAATTACGACTAAAGTCCTAATTGATAAGCTAATTGAAAAACATCTATAGCTTTCAAATGATATCACATTTTTTGAATCTAAAATATGTGTCACATTTTATGCTTTTCATACTATAGGATTAAAAAAAATGAATTTCATGAAATTTTGACCAAGTTAAGGTGGTCAGACACACGATTTTTTATATTTTTTAAAATTTGTAATAAAAAAA
>VDFB02281492.1:696294315-696376752 GCA_007258455.2 Sequoia sempervirens
GAGGGAAGAAGGTGGAGATATGAAGAGAGAGAAGGAAAGGAGGGAGAGAGAAATAGGTATATAGGGATAGCTAGGTGTTATCATGGCATCTAGCAACACTCGATTAACGAATAACGCCCTACAAAACTTGTCCATTTCATAGTTTCGTGATGTTCAACCATGCAAAATGAGGAAAATTTGAATTCACCTCGATGTGTGGTTCAAAATCTCAAACTATCCATTTGAGTGTTTTCCCTCATTTGTCTCTCGAAGACCTTCGAAATGAATATCTTTGTGAACGCTCAAAGTTGAGAGTTAGTCAAAACTATGAAATATGTTGGGGTGCTAAAAATCAGCGCTCCTACATATTGACTTAGTAATTTTAAACCTAAAGTGTTGGAGGGCTGCTTTTCATTGCTCCTACACTTTGTCCCCATTTGTAATATGCACAAGCATTGAAAATCAACACTTGTGCACTTTATATTATGTGAATTCTTTAATATACACAAGCGTTGATTTTCAGCGCTAGTGCATGTTTTCCTCCATTATTTCCACCTTCATTAATGTGAACTATTAGTTAGATTAATGACACCTTTATATGAAATTTAAGTGATTTTTTAGCTAGTCACTCTTCATTTTTATTTTCCTTTCCCTCCTCCTCATCATGTTGTGCGATTTCTAAACAACTTGGGTCATGGTTTTGAATATTTCTTCATACTTTCAAGCTAGGGCTTTCAACGTTTTTCTTTTTCACCATCATGTATGTTGTTTCTTCCCTTTCTTCATTGATTTCTCCTTGCCATTTTCTTCTTAAAATCTGTAGTTTCTTTTTCATGTTTTTCTCAATGATTTTTTCTTTAGGTTTATATTTCTCTTCACTTTTTGAATTTGTTTTCCCTCTTTGAAGAATGTGTCCTGGTCTTTCTTCATTCTTTTGTACATTTTTCCTAAATCATGCCCTTTTTTTCCATTTACCTCCATGTTGCCATGTTTTTGTCTTGTGATCTTCCTATCTCCATCTAAGTCATCAAAATTTGGTTGGTGAACTTCTTTTCTTAAACAATATGTCAAAACCTCGAAATACACAATGCTTGATCATCACTCAAATTTTTTGAGTGGTACTTTTTACCACTCGAACATTGATGTCTCCCTCTATTTGATTGTTGTGGCAGTGAAATTAACCACCATTACACTAAAGCTTTTCCCTTGTCCCTCAAATTCCTGACTGGTGTTTTTGCTCACCTTCTCAATCTCCATTTTCATGAACTTCATATGTAGGAGCGATGAAAATCACTACTCCTACATATGGAGTACCTCGTTCTTTCATGACAAGGTGTTCAAATATCTTGATCATGCACTCCAATTTGTTCAAGTCATTGAATACATGCTCAAGAACTAAAAATCAGTGCCCGAGCATGAAACTAAACTTCATTAACATGCTCAAGTGCTATTTTCCCCCACTTCTACACTTCAACCTTTTTCCAAGTAAGATGATGTGCCAATGCACTGATTTTCAGCGTATTAACATTTTTTATGTTCCCACATGCATAAAAATGTAGTAGTGTTGATTTTCAGTGCTCCTACATAAATGAAACTTTTTCCCTCTAACACTCTAAAATCACTCTATTTTCGCTTTGAGCTCTATTTCTTCACTCACTTTGTTTTTTGTGCTGAATTTCTCATTTCATGTTTTCTCTGTATTGCTTGCTTGCATCACGCTTCCCAATGATATAATTTCACCTAACATTTGTTGATTCACTATCCTTGTAGTTTCTCTCTAGATCTCGTCAAGTGATCCCAAAAGTGATCACCTTTGATGGGTGATCCCATAATACTGGTTTACAATTTTTTGGCCAAATTGAACACTGAAGTGATTTTTTCTAACTAAATCTTCACTTTCAGACATCTATAGTTGCTAAACCCCGAGGAATTTGAAGATGATGCAAACTAGTGATTTGTGACATTTTTCTATAGATTTTAAATATATTTTTTTCAAAAATTTTGGAATCAAATTGCACTTCTTTTTCCATCTCATTCCAAAGCTATTTTTTTCAGTAAACACCATTTTTAAGGAGTGGCACTCACCATAACACATAACCCTTTTTCCAAGAAGGATAAAATTCTAATTTTTTTGAATTTACATTTGTAACTATGATATCTAGTGCTTCCACTTAGTTTCATAGTGTTAAATTATTGAATAGTTTTTCCTTAATCAAGTTTCAAAGTCAAATCAATTACAATTCAGACATAGGCAAACTCTATAACACAATTTTTTTTGTATGTATCGAAATTATTAATTTTTTGTTGGATCAAGGACTTCAATATTTGGTGCCCTCATATTTTTCAATTTTTTTTTATAATCTTCTATTTTTCCACATGTGTGGGAAAAATAGATTTATTTTCAGTGAAAAACCTACATTCACAAGAAATAAAAAAATAAATATAATAATAAAATTAATTTATTTAAAATTATACTTTTTGAGAAGCTTATAATAAGGAATACATACTTACAAAAAAT
The DNA here is from genome assembly GCA_007258455.2 of Sequoia sempervirens. NCBI lineage: Eukaryota > Viridiplantae > Streptophyta > Pinopsida > Cupressales > Cupressaceae > Sequoia > Sequoia sempervirens. Next base: position 696,296,813 of record VDFB02281492.1, read on the forward strand.
AAATTTTAAATGAATTCATTTGATCCCCCAAAAGGTAAATCAAAAGTGGTTTTTTATTAGCATTTTGATAGGTGTAAAGGAGACTTTGTTATAGGTATGGTTTAAAACTAGCAAGGTTCTATCCAAGGGGGTTTGATATAAGGTAGTTTGATCAAAACCTCTTCAATTGGAATGATTTAAATGGAATTTATTAAGGATTAAATCATTATGTTTTCTAAAAATATGTGATCTCAACAAAAATTAGAATCTCCTAGAAATAGTAAACTAGCCATGTGGGATCACCCTGATCCTAGTTCTTCCAGATGACAACAAAGAAGCCTCCATCGTCTTCTAAGAAAGAGGGAAAGATGAAATATAAATACCAAGGTGTCTTTTTTCCTACAGTGGTGATCTCAAAGGTGGCCGAAATAAAGGACACTGAGGTTGGTCATCAAGACCTTGAAGACTTTGTTAGAAGAACTGAGAAAAAGCCCTTGGAAGATAGTTTGAGATCTATTTTCCATGGGAATCTCCATTTGGTGTCCACATTTCCAACATCTGATCATCATAAAAAGTTTGTTCTATAGCATGCATCCCACTACATCCAAGAGAGCAAAAGTGTAATATATTCCTTTGGACAAGTGATGATGAGACTAGACCCTGAATTATTTGACATTGTTTTCAAAATTCTACACATGGAAAAATACACTAAGATTTCAATGCAATAGGCACAGGAAGTTTATGATGTAGATCCAATAGAGGCTAAGAATTTGATTAACAACTAATGGTTGGAAACACCTAGGCCTACTATCTCAAGATGGCCAAATGGGATTCCTATGAGTGACTTCAAAGAAGATGTCAAGGATATGATTACTCTCTTAAGTAGGGTTAAAGGATTGCCTAAATGATCTCATCTTTAGGAGTGGATGTATGAATAAATTTGGATCACAAGGATACAAAAAACTCATATTTATCGTGGAACACAAATCCGTGATGAAATTCATGAGCAACTAATAAATGTGCCAACCACTTTGAATTATACATGACTTGTTATTTGTTGTATATTGTTGTCGTGATGAGACAATTTCTAGGATTAGCTACAAAGGGGAACCAACACTCCCTACCTATGTACTAGTATTTCTATCAATTGGAGCTAAAGGAAAGTATTCATCATTTTAGGAGGGTCACATATGGCTTCTTTGTACCTTTTCTTTTCAGTTTTGACACAACTCTCAAGAAGAAGAGATTATCTGTCGAGGCCTACAAAGTGGTAAGGATAGGTGTATCTTTTTGACATTTTGAACTTTCACCTACATGAGGGTAGGTTGCTATATTAGGTTTCCTTTACATGTTTCCTAGATATCCCTCAGATAAGTTGATACTCATGGAGTTATGTAGACAACTTATCTTAGTTCATAAATAACGAATGAGAATTCACAAACTAGGTTTCAATTTTCCACTAATGATTGGTACATATACCATTGACAGTGCACAAAATTCCAAATCAGTCTATAAAGAAATGTAGATCATGAAAATAAGGACATACAAATACATATTTGACTTTGATTACTAGAATGTGAATAGGAAATTGAAAAAGTGCCACAGACATAATTACCACTTCGAAGACATATGGGATGAATGTAGACATGAAGAGGACATCAACGAAATGGATTATTGCAAGCTAACTATAGAGCATATGAGAGATCATGGTGGTGCTGACCTACCAGAGGGTTTCAAAGATCCTGGTGACATCATGAATGCTTCCTATGATGAAAATGAAATATCTAGGAGACCTTTCCCTGCAATAAAATGGTCTAAAAAGTAAAGTGTATCCATGAGGGAAAGGTTTGCTCCCATATTGGCCAACATAGCAGAATGGTTGCACAAACGTGGTTTCTAGATGAAATCCTTTAGGATAGAGTTAGAAGGAGAAGAACCTAGATTAGAATCTAGCCAATAACAAGAACTCTACACAAAATAAAATTATGTGGGTACTCCCTCTTCCTCCCAAAGAGGATGTAGAATCAAGTTTACTTTTGGAAAGAAGGATAAATAAGTAGTTGAAGAAGATGAGGTTATGGAATCTAAACCATCTCATGTAAAAGGAAAAGAGCTTGCTTTTGAAGAGGTATATTTCAAGGAAGAAGGAAATGAAAGCAAGGAATCTATTAAAGTAGAGATTTTGATGAGGAAGAAGATTTCGAAAAAGAGAAAGAGTCCAAAGAAGAAGGTGAAGAAGAAGGTGATAAATAGGAACTCGAGCATGATGAAAAAAAAACTCTATCTCCACATGGGAATGTTGTCGAAGATCTTCCCCAAATGTCGTCACATGTAACTTCAAATGTTCCTCATACACCTCCTAATCCTAACACTCCTCTACTTTCTCTTCCTACATCTCCTCCTCCCACATCTACCATACATGCAATGTACATTTATCATTCCACAACAACATCAATGTTGCTTGCCACTCCTCCTATAGTTTCAAATGCACAAAATATTGATATTTTGTCCAACTCTCCTTCATCCATCCCCAGTTTGTCATCTCCATCTTATGACATCAATTATGAAGCTAAATTCAACATATTTATGGATGTATCTTTGCAAGGTCAACTTGGTGTGCAATCTATTGGAGCAGTCATGACATATACTACCCTAATTGTCACCATACTAGTCATTTCTACATAAGCAACTATAACACAAGAGTTGATGGTCAGTCAATAAGCGTAAAATTCCTCTCTTCCCCCTTGGTTGGTATCTCAAGTATCAAAGAAGAAGAAAAAAATGATCTCTCTAGAAGAGATCAATCTTGAAGAGATAGCCCCTATGAAAGAAAAGGGGAAGAAAAAGGCCAAGGTGCATTCAAGGCTTCATGTTGACAAGACTGTTCATAAGTTTGTATAAAGTGGCCTACCCCCACAAGAGGAAGGAGATGTAAACATGGATGAATACACTATCACTAGAGTCCAAATCGACAAAGTGACAAATGAAAGTGCCAAAGCACATGCACAAGTAGTCTTGGATGTGTTGGTAGGAAGGCTTGACAAGATGGAACAAGCTCGAGATATGTACAAGTAGAAGGTTGAGCATTATGCAGCTATTTTGAGGAGACTTGCAAGATCTTTAGGAAATGTACAACCTTTGGCTATGATCAAAATTGAGGACCTAGCTATGAAAAAGGTTGAGAAGATTTCCTATAAAGGTAATGAACCATAGATTTTGATGAGGTTTATAGGCTACTCTTGCACTCTTAGGGTTTTACACCTAAAAGGAGAGAGATAAACCCTCAAAATCAATGTGGTTCACTCAATCTAATGTATCTGTGATGTGATTAAGGCCAAAAGAGATGATCTAAATGAAACTAAGAAATGTAATTTAATGATTATGAATGAAAAACCTAAGAAATGTGCAATGTTTGAAAACATAATGTGATATGCAAAAAATGCAATAAAGAAGTAAACTAATGCAGATAGGATTAAACAAGGTTGAACAGAGTGCACCTAGGTAGTGAATGTTGAATATGGAATGATCTGAATGATGACAAAAATTAGTGAAAATCACTAGTGGGACTCATTCACCATTGATGGTGAATCAATTATGCTTTTGGAAAAAACTTTTGAAAACTAGTTTCCTCCTATTGGGAATTGGAATGTGACAGAATCTAATTTTCCAGCCTTAAGGTGGGAATCTTTCGCCATTGATGGAAAATCAGTCCTCTCCCAAAATTTTGTGAAATTAAAGGTCAATTCTATAGCTCTAGATCTACACTTGTCTTCTTGTTAGGTTGGCAAAGTCAAATCTATAGAAAATGGACTGTAGGTTGTCTCCAAGCTTGAAATAGGGTCGATTTGACTTGAAACACTTTATTGACTTCTTGACCACCTTTCAATACCTAATTTCTTGATAAATCTGCATACACAAGTCTGCAAACATACATGCAAAATGGGAAAAATGGTTAAGGGTTAGGTTATAGGGATTTAGCTCGGTCAAATCCCACTTTGGTAATCAAACCCTTAATGAAGAAATGGAATGAAATGAACAAGGAAAGATGAATAAACATGGAAATTTCATAAACTCACCAAAATCTTGTTGAAGAAACTTGAAGTTATGTCAATAGATGCTCCAAGATACTTGATTGATGATTGATCGAATGATGCAAAGTGCTCAAATGCAAATGAATGCTTGGATGAATTAGTGAGTGAATTAGGTGTAAAATGGGTGGAAAAACACTTATTTATACACAATTGTCCCTTAGTAACCTAATGATACCTCATCACAGGATGACATAAGGTAATTTTGAATAAAAACCTGAAAGAAGAAATAGTTTGAATTTGGAGGCAAGAAGGACTCATTCGCCACCCATGGTGAATGGGTCCCACCTTGTACTTGTAAGTGAGTGTTGAGAATTAACTTGCATTTAATGTTGTTTTTTAGGTTTAAATTCAAAAAATACACTTAATTAAGCCTTATAAGTGCATAAAGGAGCCAAATAAAGCATAAGAAAGGTGTAAATAGTGAAATTAAGCCTAGAAAAGCATAAAATCTTATTACAAGACTTTACAACACTTCAAAATGGAACTTGATAAGTGATGAAAAGGGAACAATTAGATGAATTATAATGAGAAGAGTATAGAAAAGTGTATAAATTTGTTACAACACTTCACAAGACCTTCACAACACATCATCTTTTGAATATTTAGGACCTAAAGTGGATGCAAAAGTTACATTGCAAAATTAAATCAAAGTGAAATGGACCAAGAATCATGAGAGAGAGACCTAAAAGACCATGAAAATTTCCCAGATCCATTTTTCTATGGTATAGGTAAAGTGTTGTATGATTTCATTGATGAAATTATAGAACATGCTTCACAGGTTATAATTGTTGCAAATGAGAAAGCCACCCAGATAGCCAAGCTTAAATTAGAGCTTGATAAAGAAGAAAGTATTATTTCACAAGAGAAAAAGGAAATGAAAAAATTCCTATCATTTTGGTCACAAATGAAGTAGGCAAAGCTTAATAAGTTGGTGGAATTTGGGGTAATTCGCAACAAGGAGAAATATGTGGTGGTAAGAGAATCACTCAAGCACTGCATCCAAGTGATCAAGTCTCTTATCAAAGATCTCCACCAAGTGCAAGAAGATGTTGAAGGACATCATGATATCCCTGAAAATGGAATTAAGGAGTTACTGGGTAAGTTCCTTAACGAAGATCATATTTCCTCCCGGCCAGTGAAATTTCCTATATCTACAAGGAAGCTATCACAAAGCAAGTGGAGGATGCAAAATTTTCAAAGAGCTCCATGCATGTCATTTGTTAGATACTAATAACTCTTGATAATCTCAAGATGCATCTTGATAGATGCAAGAAGATTTAGTCATCTACTAAAAGATCGATCACCAGTGTTCACACCATTGTGGATTACACTGTTCATCTAGATGAGGCATTCGTCCTGGAGACAAGAAAGAGATATGAAGACTTCCATGCCCAAAGAAAAGAGGCATGGGGATTTCTTTTCTTTGAAAGTGTTGAATATTCTTATGCTTTCCTTTATGCATTTTTAAAATAGTTTTCAACGTCTTAAATGTCTTTTTAGCAAATATAATTACATGTAAAATCTTAGATGTTTTCCCAAAAAGATGGAAATTTTTTTTGACTCAGTGAAAGTTAGGTGAGATTTTCCTAATTTAATTCACCTAACTTTACTAATTTTTCTCATCTAATTTCCTATATTTTCTCTTCCCTTTCTTTTATGTATAAGATGAAATTCTATTGTAATCTTTATCTTTTATCTCTTACAATGAAGTGCTGCTCATTTTGAAACAAATATATGAAACTTTTTGTTCATTTTTGTGAATCTGAATATGATCAATAAAAAAGAAAGTTGCATACTAGACTTTGTGTTGGAATAAATTCTCTTATGGTTTGATCAAATTGGTGGTGATTAGTTTGTGAGATCTAAGGTCTTTGAATAAATCTATGTAGACTTTGTCTTGCACTCTTTATTTGAATTTGTGCTTATCTTTGGTTAACTATTGGTGGATTACCTACAAGACTTTGTGCTTGTAATTGTTCATGATGTTCATGAAATTGTTGTATCTAAGAATACATTGTGCTTCTAATATGAAAAATTCTACATCTTTCAAGGATCCATCGGTGAAAAGCTACGAAAAGACTTTGTGCCTTCGTGATATTTTCTTTCTTATTTTATTGTTTATTAAAATCATACCTAGTATCTCTAAGCTTTTCTTTGACAAGATAGAGATATTGGAATTACTGCTTTGTTTTTAGTTTAAAGTTTTATTGAATCATAACTATAAATTGTGAAGCATTGTACAACATATTCTTTGAAAAAAGAGAGAATTATGAATGTGATAGACCTCCCATCTCTGAATTGTAGTTTACATTTTGTGAATACTTAATTAGTTTAATTTATTTTTTGTAAGTAGTAAGAAGGGTGCCTCCCCTTTTTGAGAGGAGAGATTACATCTCACACAACTTTGGTTGAAATCAAGGTTGTGTAATCTATTGAAAAGGGATTACATAATTTTCACCCAACATTTTTTTTGCAACTCCTCGAGGGAATGACACATGCAATTAAAATCCCCACGCTTTTGATTGAAGTGAATAAGTTTTCCAGTTTCTTATTGTATTCTTGTATATTGTTATTTTTTATCTCTATTTTGTTTAGATCTACATTTTGGTGGATAGATGGTATATGCAAGGACTGAGGGCTCAAGGCGTAGTAGATTCACTTTTTGAAGACTTGTTGTGACATAATTCTTCACCCACTCCTTTGCAAGTAAGCTTTGAAGCACACAACAAGTTATGCTCCATGAAGGCTAAGATATCCTCTTTCGAATGAATTCTCTATTTACCATAAGCATCTAGTTCAAGTACTTGTGCAACAATTCATGGTTGTAAAATCTCTAGGATCATGGGGAAATTCTTTCAGTCCCCTCTGTTTGGACACACCTCTTCATGAACTTCCACGTGTATCAAGAAAGCATCCTCTAAAGTTTCTAGGTGATAGCAAAAAACATCCTGATGAACACATTTCTTCCTTCTAAATTGTTTGTGGTGTTCTCAACATAGAGTATGAAGACATTTCTATAAGATTGATCATTGAATCTCTCCAAGGGGTCATTGTTGAATGGTTCTATACTCTTGCAAATGCTTCATTCGCCAATTGGGCCACTCTTCACACCAATTTTGAAGAAAGATTCAAACCTATGGAAGATACACATGCTTTGTTGGTGCAACTCACAACCATGCAGAAAGAAGCCCATGAACCCATACGCAAGTTTGTGGCTAAGTTCAACAAGCTAGTGATGTGGATTCCAAATGATGCTAAACCAATAAATGATAATTTGAAGTGCTTTTTCATCAACACACAACTCCCCAAAGTAAGTTTCTTCTTGCATAGGGTAGATCTTGCCAACTTTGAAGTAGCTCAACAATTATCCACAAGTCTTGAGGACGATATGATCCTTGCTGGAGAAATAAAGATGAAAACCAACTCCAACAAAAGGATGAAAGCATTATGATCTTCAACATCTAATTCCAATGCTCCTAATGCCAGTACCAACTTTGTTGATCCCATGGTCCAAAGGCCTACAAACAAAATCTTGGCTTTGAAAAAGCAAGTTTCTAACAACACCTGCAAGGATGTCCTAAGAAGGATTTTTCCCAACTATGTTGGAAAAAGGAATCAAAATAATCTTCCAAAACCACAAGAAAGACTTGCACTTGAAGCTCCACCTACCAATACTGTTGCAGGATACTATGAGGATGAACTAGATGAATATGCACAACTAGATTATCCTATGGAAGAAAGTGTTGAACTCTTTCAAGATGAAGAAATGAAATTAGCTACTAACTCCAACATTGGCTACTTGCAAATGGCAAATGAAACTGATGAAGAGGACCTAGTGATAGACACATATGCTATTTTTACATGGTAACAAAAAAATTAGCTTGATCAAGCTCAAGTTGTTGCACCACCAAAAAAAGAAAAGCCACTAGTTACTATGGCCAAAAGTGGGTCTCCTCTCCCTTGATAACTAAATAAGGCAATGAACCAACAAGTGATCATTGTCCCGCTCCGTCAATTCAATCTATTCCCAAAGCTAATCTCCCAATTTTGAAGACTAATGTTCCTTTTTATTAAACCCGTCAGTGGAGTTACTTCATCTACTTTACAAAATTATTTCTAGTATTTCAACATTATTGACCATGCCAAGAAAACCAAGGTCCAAATGGTAGAGGTTGAATACCTCAAAGCCAATACTGACCAATTTGATAAGCTTGTCAAGTTCATGAAATATAAAGGAATTACTCCAAATAAGGATCCATCTATTGATGTTCCTACTACTCCAAAGCCCCAGACACCACAAAATAACCTTATTTCTACCCCTCTAGGTGTAGCGAGACATATTGAGTCATTCTTTATTTCTTTACTTGTCAATTGTTTTAAATTAAGCAATTGGTTTATAGATTCTAGCACATCAAATAATGTGATACTGACTAAGATAGCTAATTCCTTAGGCTTGAATCTGACCAAAACCTTTAGCCATTGTTTCTCCATGAACAAACAAGTACCCTTGATTGGTCAGATCAAAGATGAGTAGTATGCATTTGTTGTGTATCTAGAAAATAAAATAAAGATGATGATTTTAGTAGAGCTGACGTGCCAACATCTTATTGAATCCTTCCTGGATGCAATTTCTATAAATATATTAAAGGTGAATTAAACATGGACATGTCTAAAGCCAGGATACCTGTAAAAGACATGATGCAAAAGTTGATCCCTGAAAGGGAGCCAAAATTTTCAATTACCCAATCTAATGATCCAAGAGATCAAATTCTATTTGAGTATTCAAGCGTTCAAATGTATTATCTACAAATAGAAGATTTTTGCAAATCTTCAACAAGACATGAGTTTGAGAGTGATGATTCTTCCTCAACAACAAATGAGTCATCGGTAGATGATTTTTCTATCTCAAATCATGAAACTTCATCATATGATGAAGCTACATATTTTAATATTATTAGTCTTGGTGACCCAAACAATATTTGGTTACTCAAGTTCGATGGAAGTTGCTCTTCCACTAGTTCTATAGTGGGATTTTTTTTTCATTTCGCCTACAAGAATTTTTTTCCCTTTCTCTTTCAAATTACAGTTTGAAAACACTAATGACATTGTCAAATATGAAGCTTTGTTATTAGGGATGCAAGTTGCATGATAGAAAGGTATAAAAAATATTCACACACAAGGTGATGGAAAGTTGATAGTGTGTCAAGTAAGGAATTTGTATTAGGAAAAAAATGATAGGATTAGGCATTATCACAATCTTGTTTGGGATTGCATTAAAGAATTTGAGGCTTTTGATATATCTATAGTTCCAAGGGAATATAACAACAGAGCTGATTCCTCAGTAGTTTCAGCCATGCTTTTGATACTGCATGAAGAATTTCAAGGTTCCACCTATACAATCAAGTTGGTTTCTCACCTGAGTGTTCTTGATAATTCAGAGAACTGGTAGAATTTCAATGACAATCATCAAATTATTGCATTTTTGGAAAAGGCATAAATTTTTGATGAATTGTAGTTTGAACGAAGTGATTCTCCACATCAAGAATCTATGTCTAATATGGATCCAATTATAGGTGAAGAATTCTTCCAGCTCAAAGGGAATTAAATTCCAAAAGGGTTGGTATCTCCAGAGAAAATTTTTGATAAGCATGATCACTATGTGAAGAAGAAACTCTCAGACTTTGATTCGTCTAATGAGGTTGGACAAATCAACTTAGGAACTGAAGGAGATTCTAAGATGGTAAACTTTGGTAAGTGTTGCACAGTCAAAGAAAGGAAGTATTTTTCCAAGTTGTTACAAGAATATATGGATGTCTTGGCATATTCCTATGAAGATCTGAAATCCTTTCGGCTAAAGGAGATGCAACATGATATTCCCCTTAAGGTTGGAGCATTTCCTTATAAACAAAAGAAAAGGAAATACAACACAAATATTTTTGGAATGATTCTTGCAGAAGTTCAAAAAAAATTGAATGGGATAAGTGCACAAAATTGAGTCCACGAAACGTGGAAGTTTTTTCCTTAGCCAAAAAATTGAAATCAACATTGCAAAAACGAGATCCTAATTTTTATAAAATTGTGATCTTATTTATCTTCAGGATCCTGAGCCTGAATTCCAAACAACATCCCACTTTTTAAAAATTAGGATCATGTTTGTTAAAGGGTTGCAAACCAATAGACGGGGATTGAGATCCCAATTATTACAAAATGGGATCCTATTTTGTAATAATCAAGATCCCATTTTAAGATGGTATTTTTTTTTTTAAACAAACAAAACTTCATTCTACTCTACACATGGGATCCCGATTTGGTGGGCGATGGTGACTATTAAAAATGACCTCTAAGTATGCCTCCCCACCCACTTTTTTTCTTTTTTTTTCAAATTTTTATTGAAATTTTTAATAGAAGAATAGATTTTACCATTTTTTTTCTAATTTATTTAGCATTTTAAGCATTTTATTTCATGTAATAGTACAAATGATGATTTATAGAAATAGATGAAAAAATGCAATGAAACCTGAAGATATTGAATAGAAAGAAAAAAATGAACCTTAAATTGTATTTTAGAAACAAAATTTATCTTTTGAAACCTAACTTTTTCAATCAAACCAAAAATTGCATTTGAAAAACCCTAATTGAAAGGAAACAAAAAATTGCATTTCAAAACCCTAAATTGAAATGAAATAAAAACAATTGCATTTGGAAACCCTAATCAAGCTTTTTGAAACCGTGAATTCAAATTGAACAAAAAAAAGGGATTTGGAAACCCTAGTTTGAAATGAAACAATTTTTTTTTCTAAAACCCTAAATTGAAATCAAATAAATCATTTTGCATTTGAAAACCCTAATTTTGAGCTCAAGAATATTTGATAATGGAAAAAATTCATTTGCATTTCTTAAATGTTTTAAATTTCATTTGCATTGTATGGACAAAACAATATGTTAAACTTTACTTTCAATTTTAAATTATAATTAGATTAGAAAACAATATGTTAAATAATAGTTAAAATTCATAGATTTTATCATTGTTTGTTTGCAATTTTAGTTAGCAAATTAAACTAAATCCTTGTACAATCCATTTTCAATTGTCACTTAATTAGATAATATTTTCATTCATTTCTATTTTATGTTTCGATCTCTCTTATTAATGCCTTGTTTCCATTTCTAGTTTGCATGTGTTGTCTCTTGTATTTTGACAATATTAACCCTCATTCTAGTCAATTAAGTGTTAATCAGGCTTCTAGTTTAGTCTAAAATCTCAATTTGCACTAGTTAGCTAGACACTAAAAGAATCTAAATATTTTTCTTTTCTTTCTTTTAGGTTCTTTCAATTCCAAACAATCCAAAATAAAATACTTGATTCAAAATTAACTAATTTTATATTATACATTTTATATCATAAAATTCATTTAAGTGGGAAATATTAATGAAAAAAATGTTAAATAAAATAATCTTATATTCAATTAAAAAAATACCCATTTAAAATATACATCAAACTCAATCTTAATAATACGTAATTATGTGTTTATATTACGAAAATAGTCAATCTATTCATAAAATAAAAAATATTCATAAACTATTCACTAACTTGTAAGTCCATTATTCCAAGGGCCACCCAAACTTCACCCTAAGTTCCCTAAACCCTAAACCTTAAACTCTAAAATCTAAACCCTTAATACTAAAGCATTCATTTTGTCCTAGGACCTTAAAATGAAATTTGGCTTCCTTAGGAAACTCCACCAAATTTTATTCCCTTAAGCCATGTAATTTTGTCGTAGGACCTTACTACATAGATCCCCTCAATCCATCATATTACCCTAAACCATAAACTCTAAAATCTAAACCGTAAACGCTATAGCCATCATTGTTTCCTAGGCCCTTAATGAAATTTGGTTTCCATGGGAAACTTCACCAAATTTTATTCACTTGAGCCATGCCATTGAGTCCTAGTACCTCACTAGACATAGATCCCCTTAATCCATCCTATCACCCTAAACCATAAACTGATGTCTTAAGGGGTCCTAATATGAAATTTCTTAAGGAGATCATAGAAGTTCTCAAAATTTGCTGAAGTTTCCCAAGGAAACCAAATTTAACAATAATAAGATCGTTCAAGATTATAATATAATTGAGATTTCATGATCTAGGATGTTCAATTGAAACAAGAGCTATCACAAATAACTATTCCACAAGAAAACTTTGTTCACTAATTTGTAATTCCATTATTCCAAGGGTCACCAAAACTCCACCCGAAGTTCCATAAACCCTAAACACTAAAGCATTCATTTTGTCCTAGGACCTTAAAATCAAATTTGGTTTCCTTAGGAAACTTAACCAAATTTTATTCCCTTAAGCCATGCAATTTTGGTGTAGGAACTTACTACATAGATCCCCTTAAGCCATCCTATTGTACCCTAAACCCTAAGCTCTAAACCGTAAAGCCATAATTTTTTCTTAGGACCTTAATGAAATTTTGTTGCCTTGGGAAGCTTCACCAAATTTAATTCACTTGAGCCATGCCATTTTTTCCTAGGACCTCTCTAGACATAGATTTCCTTAGGCCATCTTGTCACCCTAAACCATAAATTGATGTCTTAAGGGGTCCTAATATGAAATTTCTTAAGGGGATCAAATAAGTTCTAAAAATTTGGTCAAGTTTCTGAAGGCCGCCAAATTTAACAGTAATAAGATCATACATAATTATAATATGAATGAGATAAATCAAAATCTAGGTTGACCAATTTATGGTCTAGGGTGATATGATGGTTTAAGGGGATCTATGTCTAGTAAGGTTCTAGGACAAACTGACACGTGACTCAAGTGAATAAAATTTGGTGAAGTTGGCTAGGACCTTCATGAAATTTGGTTTCCTTAGGCATCTTCACCAAATTTTATTCACTTAAGCCATGTAATTTTGTACTAGAACCTTACTGCATATATCCCCTTAAGCCATACTTTAGGATGCCTTAAGGGGTCCTAATATGACATTTCTTAAGGGGATCAAATAAGCTCTCAAAATTTGGTGAAGTTTCCCAAGGAAACCAAATTTAACAAAATAAAGATCATGCAAAATTATAATATGAATGATTTTCATGATCTAGGTTGATCAATTTATGGTTTAGGGTGATAGGATAGCTTAAGGGGATCTATGTCTAGTAAGTTCTTGGGAAAAAATGACATGGCTCAAGTGAATAAATTTGGTGAAGTTGCCTCAAACCTTAATGAAATTTGGTTGCCTTGGGCATCTTCACCAAATTTTATTCACTTAAAAGCCATGTCATTTTGTACTAAGACCTTACTATATAAATCCTCTTAAGCCATACTATTACCCTAAAACCTAAATCCTAAACTCTAAACATGTCTTAAGGAGAACAAAGAAGAGTATATTTGCCTATAAATATTAAGTGATATAAACAATAATTATAAGTTTTAGGGTGAGTCATCATAACAAATGATATAATTAAGTATAATATTTAGGATATGTGTTAATACAACATGTCTTAAGGGGATGTCATAAGGGGTACTAATACACCGTCTTAAGGGGATAAAAGAAGAGTATAATTGAGTATAAATATTAAGTGATATAAACAAGTATTATAAGTTTTAGGGTGAGTCATCATAACAAATGATATAATCAAGTATAATATTTAGGATATGTGAATCCACCTCCACATCTTTAGGGGGTGTCTTAAGGGGTTGTAATACAACGTATTAAGGATATAATTGATTTAACAATAATTTATGCATGGTATTTAGTTATTATCTAATTAAATATAAAGTTTCAAAGTAGGAAAACATGCACATGTAACAAACAAAATATATAGAATATTGATTTTGATACATATAAGTACATAGTGTACATAATTGTGTATGTACATGTATTTGTAATTTGTACAAAGTATTTAATTATGTAATTATGTATGTACATATATGTCATCTCAAAAAAATGTTTACAAAATTTGGATATGCCACCTCAAGAACATATCAAACTCGTGCCCAAAATGTAGTAGGTCTTCATACAACCTGATATCAAAAAGGTACAAGAAATATCAATGAAAACATAAAAAACATACATATTTTAATTTATATAAAACTATCTATATGTACACAACTCAAGTACCTACATTTAAAAGTATTCCACACATGTGGGTAGGTTGAATCCAAGCATCCTCTCTTTTTTAATTCAAAGTATGAGATCAATGCAATGATAGCTTAAGCATACAAAAAGGATAATAAATCAATTTTAACTATTAATGTACAATCAATATCAATATATAATTAAAACATGTATTTAAGTATAATTTAACTAATAATTACCTATTTTTACCAAGTATTCCATGTTGTCTAGGTTGAATCTGCATGTACTAGATCCTTTCTGTGATTATGGCTTAAGGATCTATAAAAGGATAATTTAAATAAATTTCAACTAATAACAAAATTGACCAATATCAAAACATGTATTTAATCTATTTAAAAGGACAATATAAAACTAAAACTATATTTACTTGTATTTACTTATTCCATTGTACCTTCAACATCCTCTCTTTTTTGCAATGCATCTATGATTGTCTCATGCTCTTCCATATAAATTGTCCATAGAAATTTACTTGTATGTCTTCCACGATATTGATCTAGTTTTATATTTGTTTCCATATCCAAATGTGAATAATGTATAATCTTTTTATGTGTTTCATAATCTTCAAATGTAGGTAGACCATTCTTCCTTGTTAGGTATTTTGGTATCCAAGTGGCAAAAAAAACCACTGATCCTATTGGAAAACACAAAAACCATTATCAAATAACTTCTCAAAATTTTCTTAAGGGGATCAAAAACTTGTTATCAAAATTTGTTTAAGGGAATGTCTTAAGGGGATCACCGTACCTATTGGATAATGATAGCCATCATAATCTTCTCTAGGTGCTATTAACTTATGTTTTGTCTCCACACAATGAGCCAACCAATATTCTATCTCCTCATCATTTTGCTCGGGTGCAACAACATACAGATGTCTTGCAAACAAATTTTGATTTAATAACTGGCACATTTCCATATAAATAATTTATTATTACAATATAACTTAAGAAAGTGAAATAAAATGAAATAAATTGAATTAAGTTACCTTCTTGTACAAGGTTTGAAACATGTTCATAGTCTTTAGATACAAAAAATTGATCATTTTCTTCAATAGTTCTTTCTATTGGAATCAAAGAACACTGAGAGGGGGTGGGGTTGAATCAGTAATCTAAAAAAATTATCTTTGTTAATCTGATCCTTAAACAACTTATAGCATTAAAGCAAAAGAAAGATGCAAGAACACAAATAAATCAACCACAACACCATAAACAAAGAACTTTTTTTACATCGAAGCCCTATTAGGGGAAAAAATGGTGTAGATCAATCCACAATATGATTATACTCAATATAATTGTTTAGAAATGGGAAATGCACATGCATTCAGGAAGACTACCTAGAGATCACTACTTAGATACAAAAAGGAAGACTCACTATCTTACAAAACCATTTGGATTACATCCAGATGATTTGAACTAAGAAAATAACATCTTGTAATTCTTGATTATAGTTCTAGTTAAACACATTGATAGCATTCTTTTCCCTTTGTCTAATTCTGCTCTTTTTCTCTTGAAGCTCTATTTGTTTTAATTTAGATCACCAATCTCCTTTCTGCTCAAATCAAACTGTGCAAAATCGATCAATAATTCTTCTGACTTTTGCAACACATTGCATAAAAATTCATTATATCTCAAAATGATATGAACAATCACTTATATATATTTGTAACTAAAGATTTAATCAACCACATGTTAGCTTTAACAAAATATTAAATATTTACAAACTGCCAGCTCAATCCATAAACAATTATTAATTTGAACCAACCAATGTTGGAAACAACATAGTGAGGACCCAAAACAACATGTTAGAGAACAAAACACTTGAAACAATTATTCCTTAAATATCTACAACATGCTACATTCATTGAGTCGACCTTTTTGTACTGTTAAACATAAAATCAATCAACGGGATCTTCTAACTTGCACATGAATCAATATGAGGCTCTACTATTGAAATATAACATATATTATACACCAAATGACCTTCCCTAAGATCCATAATACAAAATGATAACAAAAATTGCATGGGAATCGATATACACAGCTCTATTAGATGCTATGTTCTAGCTTTAACAATTAATCACAAAACTTCAATCTGACTTATGGTGAGAGAAAATATTGTAGTGAGGATAGGATCACTAACTAGGGTTGCCATGAATGAAAACGCTAGATGACTTGTGCAGTGTCTCTTGCCAACAATCTCCCCCTTTGGCATTGATGGCAACACTTAGTGAAAAATGACTAAGTGTAGGATCAACACCAACATGAATACACTTCCAACCTTCAAAACTTTAAAACACAACCTCCTTGAGATGAATAAGGCATTTTTCACTATCCCACACTCCCCCTTTGACATCAATGGAAAAGGAAGGAATTCGCATACCAAAAATCAAACAAAATTGCTATGAACAAACTAAATATTTACAAACATGCATCTCTAACTTACATGGATCGGAATATATCTACAAAATTTTTATTCAACAGGTTCAAACTAGTGCCCCAAATCTTTTTGAGACTCTCCAAAATAGTCATTTGACTACAAAACAAGTAGGATTGCATCTTTTCTGACTTAAGGTTTGTTGGATCACTAAGAACCATAGCATCCTATGCTTCCTTCAATGCACTAAGCATTGTCTCCATTTTAGGACCAATCAATCCTCTGAGTTCACATACCCTTTCAACAATTCTTCCTTCTTCATGCCTCAAGCTTTTAATTTTGTCAACTAGGAATATGAATTTACCTTCTTGCTTACTCACAAAAATAGTTAGAGGATCAAAGGCTTGAGAAATATATGGTAACTATTTCTCATAATCCTTCATTTTCTTTTTAGTGACCTTAGTCAATTTAGACAAATATAAGCATGACTTGTAAATATTTCCACCTTTAGATAAAGCACCGTGAATGTTCTTTACACAAGTAGCTAACAAAGATTTATCATTTGCAATCATACCCTTCAATCTACTGAACCTTTTTGCATCAAATTCTTTTTGAACCTTTTCTTTAGCTAACTTTTAAATAGACTCAAAGTGAGTACTTACAAAGTTGACAAGTTTCTTTAGCTAACTAGATAGAGAATTGGATGAGTCCTTGATATATGTAGGCTTAATCTTCTCCAAGATACTAGATGCAAGACTTAGTAGCTCAATGTCTTCAATGTGAGATTTAAATATCTCCTACCTTTCCTTGGCCAGAGAAAATGATGCTACCTTTAGCTTCTTAATGGGACATAGACTGACCAAGTTGATAGGACCTTTAACCAATTTAGGTTCAAACTCATCCTGTTCTTCTTTTAAAATCTCCTTCACTTCCTTCACAATGTCTCTTGCTTCCATAGGAATATCCTTTGCTTTAGCATTCTTTTCTTCAATCACTAATTCTTGCTTAGCTTCATAAATCTCAATTTCACCAATTGACACATATTTAGGAGCTTTAGTCTCCATAGTAATTTCAGTGTCTTGCATGTCAAGAGGATTCATAGTATCCTCAACTGTGTCTTCTTTCCCTTCTTCAGTTCCCAGATTGGATGGAACATTTTCATCAGGAGATTCTTCAGAAACAACATTATACCTATTCTTCAACAACACTTCCTTGAGAGTTTTCTCAGTATCTCTTGCAACTTCTTCAGTCTTCCCAATCATTAGAATATTCACCCTTTTTTTCTCTCTTAAAATCCCTTTTAGCATCATTGATGATATTCTTCATCTCTTCTATTGAATTTACCGAACATAGATCAGCAAGTATGCATTCTCTCATTTGTTCTTCTTTAGTTCTTGCATTTAATATCCTCATTTCCAAGACCTCATAAAGCCCTTTAGGAAAATCTGACATTATTTCTGTGAGAGTCATATTGAAATTATTCAAGTACTTTATTGTGGCTTCTTTAAGAATTCTCTGACCAACACTATCAAAGGTGTCATACCATTAAGAAAGTGGTCTGAGATTACCATCCTTAATAAAATATGTTTCCACTTCTTCTTTAAACATACCTGATCTATTAATTTTTCATCTTTTTCTTTACTTTCTCTTCACCAGAGGGCTTGTCCTTAGAGACTTTTTTTTCCTTTGTGCCCTTATGCTTGATTTCTCTTACCTCTTCATCAAATGTAGCTTCTTCATCCTCTTCAACTATAACATAGACTCTTGTTCTCTTATCCTTCTTCCGCTTCCCTTCTCTCCTAGATGACTTGAATTGAACTTTCATAGGGCTTGATTTCTTTGTAGGACCAAATAAAAGTGAAAAGCTCCTTGTAGATCTAGTTCTGGAAAAGGATGTTTCCGGACTAGCAGACTCAACTCTAGTAGGCTCTCCTTCTTTATCTTGTTCTCTTTTCCTCCTAGCTTCCCTCACAACTTCAACTGATATACCCATTCTTTTTGCAAAAGATTTGACTTCCTTTCTTACCTTCTAGACTATCATAGGCTTCTTCAGTTGTTCATGCACTTGCATATCCTTCTCTTCAAAGGTACCAACTATCAATATGGGGTTAAAATATTCTCTTGAGAACTCCCCCTAGGCCAAAGTCCTTAAACTAATTCTTTGAGGAATTTCCAAAACCAAATTTTGGCGCTGACTCATATCCTATAACAGAAGCACTCTTCTTCACCAATGTCTTCTTCATTTGCTTATTGATCTCATCCATAGTAATTTTTCCTTTTCCCTTATCATCCTTCTAGATATTTTTTCCTTTGTTTATCAGACCCTTCTAGCTTCTGCAAAATCTAGCAATGTGACTAAATTTTTTTAAATTATAGCACACAATATTTCTTAGTCTAGACAAGTTATTCCATTGATTTTCTCTTGATTGACATTGGTTAGAAATATGGCCAAATATATTGCAAGAATAACATATGACATATCTAGTGAATTTTTTTTTGACATATTTTTGCATTCAATTGACTTATTACCATACTTATTGCAATTGAAAAAAGATTAGAGAATGATGGACTACTAGAATTCATTCTACTTCTACATTGAACAACCATATGACCAAATTTATTGCAAAAAAAATAGTATCCATTGGAATTTTGAGCATTAGGTTGTCTTACTGGATACCTTCCAACTTTGTTCATCTTATTTCCTTGCCTAAATTTCTTTTGACCAAATCCAGAGCTTTCTCCTTACTCATATCTAAGACCTCGCTTGTCACTTCCAATCCTCTAACTTTGAATTATTTCATCAAGCGTAGCTGAGATTTGAACTTCTCCTTGTATTCATTTGCACTAGCAAGTTCATCTATGAGAGTAACAAACTATCTTTCAAGCTCTTCTTCATTATTTCTTGATTGTTCCAATTCAAGCTCCAGCTAATTGAATCCATTAGTAATTTGGCTAAATTCTTTAGATTTTTCTTTCAATTATTGAGCAATATTCTCTTCATTCTTCTTTTTTTCTTCAATCTCCTTGGTCATCCTCATCACAATAGATTCCATCTCATGCTTTAGGAAAACATTATATTTGGTAATATTTTCAAATTCTTTAGTTTTTTCCTTCAAATATTGACTCAGGTGTTCATCTTCCTTTCTCTTACTTTCTTTTTGCTTAAGCTAATCACAAAGTTCCTTTCTCTTTTCCCTAGGCTCATTGATTTTATCTTTCAATGATTAAATGAATTTCTTAGCATTCGTGAGGCTTGCTTGCAATTTTTGAACTTTAGATTTGGAATGATCAAGATAATCTAGTGCCACCAAAAGTTGTTGTTGAAGACTTCCAGAATCCATTGAATCACCTTCTTTGATCTTCCCCAAGCTATTAAACTTCTTCCAAGGAACTAGGATTTGATACCAATTTTTGGAGCAAGGAAAACTGAGAGTGGGTGGGATGAATCAGTGTTCTACAAAATTTAACTTTATTAATCTAATCCTTAGACCACTTGTAGCATTGAAGCAAAAGAAAGATGTAAGAACACAAAGCAATCAACCACAACACCATAACACACAATTTTTTTTTACGTGGAAACCCTATTAGGGTAAAAACCATGGTGGAGGTCAATCTACAGTATGAGTATACTCAATAGAAGTGTTTACAAATGGGAAATACACATGCATTTAGGCGCAGTGCCTAGAGATCATTGCTCAAATAAAAAAAGGAAGACTCACTATCTTACAAAAACATTTGGATTACATCTAGAGGATTTGAACTAAGAAAATATCATTTACTAATTCTTAATTATAATTCTAGTTAAGCATATTGACAACATTATTTTCATTCTATTTGTTTCTTCTCTTCTGCTCTTGAAACTTTGTCTGCTTTAATTCAGATCACCAATCTCCTTTCTGCTCAAATCAAACTACGTAAAATCAATCAATAATTCTTATAACTTTCATAACACATTGCATCACACTTCATTACATCTAAAAGTTATATGAAAAATCACTTATATATATCCACAACTAAAGATTTAATCAACCGCATGTTAGTTTTAACAAAATATAAAATATTTATAAACTATCAGCTCAATCCATAAACAATTTTTAATGCAAACCAACCAATGTTGTCCACAACATAGTGAGAATACAAAACAACATGTTCAAGCATAATAAAATTCAAACAATTACTCCTCGAATATCCACAAATCACTACATTCATCGAGGCATTCTTTTCACACTATTAAACATAAAATCAATCAACTAGATCCTCTAGCTTGCACATGAATCAATATGAGGCTCTAAGATTCAAATACAACATATATTATACACCAAATGAACTTCCCTAAGATCCACAACACAAAATAAAACTAAAAATTTCATATGAATTGATGTACACAAATTTGTCGGATTCCCTACTCTAGCTTGAATAGTTAATCACAAAACTTCAATTTGAATTTCGGTATGAACAAATACTAAAGTGTGGATATGATCACTGACTAGGGTTTTCATCAATGAAAACACTAGATGACTTGTGTAGTGTCTCTTTCCAACACTTTCATATTTATCTCTTGCTTGTGTAGGTGTCAATGATCTTTGCTGCCATTGTTCAACCCATTTTGTATTTTCACATGCTTCCTAATCTCCTGAGATACAAAACTAAAAAAAACATGCAAGCTCCCCTATCTATATAGTCCATGTGCTTGTTTTCAAACTCCTAAATGAATTCCATTTAGTAGATCCATTGATTGTCTCGCATTCAACTCAAGGTACAATGTTCTCTTCTTCAAGCAACCAAAAGAATCGATGAACTGTAGAGTACTCACTCAAACCCGTGCAGATAATCTTGTATTACACCAATCCAAAATCCCATGGGCATCTTTAAATTTTACTGCATCCTTGAATTTTAATTATTCTCTAGCAAGAATTATTTTGACACATGCACCAACTCCATCATGTTCTCCTTTACCATGTCCAACTTTAGAAAAACTCCATATTTGGTGGACATTAAATTCCTTGTGAACCCTACTTAACCAATAGAACATTCATGCATTCTTGAACTACCTCAAACAATTATCTAACCATGATATGAGGTGTTTTATCTTTTGGATTCCTCTTTCTCTTAAATTTATATAAAATATATTGAAACAGTATTGAACAAACTCTGACGAGTGTAACCAGTTTTCACTAAAATAAAAATGACACTCCCTCAAAAAATTTCTATCATCCTCAGTGCTATCATCTACATGTCAATAAACAATATGGACAAACATAACTACTTTCACTACATTATAATACTGTGATTGAATTTCCTCTCCCAGAGCTAGAGTATAATTTTATGCAAAATCAACCACTTAAAGTATAGTACCAATTGGAAATTTATTTCTACATGCACGAAATTATCCATCAAGCCATCAATCATGTTGAGAGTGCACGACATATTTTGGTACAATCTTATTCTTAAATTCACTCATGAATGCATGCACACTAACTTTTTCTATAACTAAATCACAATGCTTTCCTATTTTTTCATCTTTTAAAGAATAGTGAACATTCTTAAATCTTTTAACATCTACTAATTGTTGTCCAAAATCATTATCAACACTTTCATGCATATAAATTCCTAAGAATGAAAGATTTCCAAAATTAATGCATTTTCTAGAAATAAAAGAAATTAAATAAAACAATTTACCATTAGATCTTTGACAAAAAAAACCTAATATAAACTCCCTTATTGCTTTAGGTGGCATATTAATACCACATTCCTATATAATCATGTTAGTATACAAGGTGCAATGTATATATCAAAAAACATCATAAAAATAATGAAATTGAACACGCATTTTATAGAAACAAGATATTCATTGCTTATTAAATTTTACATACTAGGGTTTACATTTTTCTAAAGAACTTTGACTTATTTTAATATTACCAAGTAACACTAAATCACCACAAAATTTTCTATAAAATTTAGTTTGTGTTGTATCTAAAAAGTGTTTTGGGTGAGGATCGTGACCTTTAGACCCCACCCTTAATTTTAAAACATATCTAGCATGAGATGAAACCCTAGTATTATCATGCTAATATTTTTTGATCAAAGATTTAATTTCAACATTCAATTTCATATCAAATCTTGGGAGTCAACCACTAAAACTCCAATATTGGTTGATAGGATCATTTTCCATACTTTCTCTTCTTTTTGCTGCTCTTAGCAATGTTTTAGGATGTATTTTTAAAAATTCACTAATATTTCTTACCAATATTTTATTCAAAGTTGATTTATTAACTATAGTAGTTGTTATAGCTCATCTTGCTGCATTTTTATCTTTAGATCAACTATTTTTCCCAATATATTGAATGGCGCTAGCAACAATAGACATAACATGTTTTGATGATTGATCTTTTCTTTTTGGTTTAACAAAAAAGCCCAACCTTTTCATTTTTTTCCTCATTTTTTTCATTCCCATCAATTACATCATTAGTTGACATTGAATTGTAAGTTTTTTTATGATAAGATTTTTTTGTATATTCTATTTGCATGTGTTCTTATTTTCCTCCAAGAAATCTAACTAGGAAGATTATCCAAAAAATCAAATTGAATTTTAAAAAAAATATTTTCATTAAATTCAACATCACATTCTAGACTTTCATTTTCATTTTTAACTTCAAAATGATTTACATTTTCATCTTCATTTTCATCAACAAAATGGTTTCCATTTTCGTTTTTATCAATAAAATGGTTTTCGTTTTCATTTTCAATAAAAAGATCATTCTAATTTTCATTTTCAACAAAATATTTTTTATTCTCATTTTCATTTTCAACAAAATAATTTTCTTTTTCTTTTTCAACAAATTCTATAAAATTTTCATCTCTTCAAATATTATCAATGTCAACATTGTTAAGTCCAACATCTTGTGAAACTTCTACATATGAATTTACCATTTCACTAACATGTGGATTTGAAGACATACCTAGATTTGTGCATATTGAAAAATTCTCCATAGCATTGAATGAGAGATTTGAAGAAACAATAGGACTTTCTGGTATAATCATATTCTTTCCCAAATTGACTTCTTGCAAATTAGCTTCGTCTACAACCATGGTCTCCTCAATGTTTTCATCTTCAATAGTTGTGGAATTGGATGCTCCACCATCATTCATTGATTTAATTCTCATTCTTATTTATCTTTGTCTTTTTTTCTCCTCTCTCTTTGCTTCAATTTCTTTAGGAATCAATGTGTTCCTATCTTTCCTCTTATTACAAGCTTGTGAACCCATGATTATAAAATTTGCAAGCACAAATGAATGTCAATAGTGAAATTCTTCAAAAAATTCATTCCAAATTGCAAGTCAAAGACCTATAAGGACAAAATGCTTCCTCTTGTGTTCCTCAAAACAAGTAGAAAACTAGCACAATTCCACTTAAAAAACTATTTTCTACATGGCTCCTTTCAAAAATTCAATGCATATTACAAGTTGAAGACCTTTTGTTCCTCCAAAAGAGTATGAAACTAACAAAATTCCACTTCAAAAATGGTTTACATGATGCCTTCTTTGAAAAAATCAATCCAAAATGCAAGTTCACCACCTGTAAAGACAAAACTTGATGAAAAATAGCCCAATATCTTGTAGTCGACTGTACATGTGAAGTTGTAGAATTCATAATAAACTTTGCCAGTAAATTAAATAAAATGGTTAAGAACAAATGGGATCCCGCTCATTACAAATAGGATCCCATTTTATAATTGGGATCTTGTTCCCCAATATTAAATGTGGGTATTGTTGACAAAGGAACAAGATCCCATTTTTAAAATGGAATCTTGTTTCCTTGTCAATAGTCACCATATTTAATATTAAGAAATGGGATCCCATTTCTAAAAATTTGAAATTCCATTTTCTTTGTGGTTAGTTTTTTGGCTTCTATTCTAGTTTGGGAAAAGCATTTGGAATATGAACCTAGGCCTTCAACCAGGTTAGACCTACAAGTTGAAGGTCCTAACAATGTCATAGAAAAATACTGAGTTGGACATATGGTTGACAACATTTTTTCTAGAATCTGTTGATAAATTTAAAACCTATTGTAGATGGGACAATCCAAATTCCAAATATGTAATTTTTCTTACAATTGGATTATTTTTTCTATTTTTTAATTATTTTTTGATGAAACTGGTCCATAAACTTTAAATATAAGGGTTTTTTACTATTTTAATAACTTTTAATCAACATAAAATTTTCGCAAACAAATGACATGAGAACGTACTTCAGAAAATTCTTTTCAATTTAAAAAAAATCAAAAAATAATAAGTTTAGGTTATCTTATGTGTGACGTACACGATGATTTTTCAAAACGAAAAATATGGCTAATAATAATTTAACAAAAAAAAATTTCAATAAAACATTACAAAAAAATATTGAAAATGTGCTTCAATGAGTCACAAATATTTTCCCAAAAGGATTTAGAAAAATACGATAATTTAGGTTGAAATATTGATGATGAACACATGCATGGTATGGTAAAGAAAAAGTGACTTTTAAATAGTGTTTTTTAGAAATGCCTATATGAAACTCAATTTTTACAATTTGGGTATTGAAATAATTTACATATTTGGAAACTAGACTGTAAGTACTACATTTTACGATTAGTTACTTTTTCGAAGATTCCATCTCTAAGTGCTTCAAATTTTAAGGTCAAATGTGTCAAATTCTAAAAATTAGGGAAAACACTTCCACTTTTTGGCCAAAAAGTGGACTCAATTTCTTGCCAATGCCCAACGCCCGAATAATATTCCCTATCCATCATTCAACATGGATAGAAAATATTGTTAGACTATTCATAAGAAAAATGGTGAGATTTGTATTTGTGTGGATTTTAGAAATCTGAACCAGCTATCTCTCAAGGATAATTATCCTCTTCTAGTGATGGACCAAGTTCTACAAAACATGACCGAATCTGAAATACTCTCCATGTTGGATGGTTTCTTTGGTTACAACTAGATTCAAGTTAATTCAAGTGATTAGTAGAAGATGACTTTCACAATGCCATGGGGTACCTTTGCATATTGCAAAATGTTCTTTGGCCTGATCAGTGTTGGTGCCATATTCCAACAAGCTATGGAATTGGATTTTCATGATGTGATGGATAAGTTTATCATGGTTTATCTTGATGATCTTATGATTTTTTCTACAAAGTATCACAAACATTTTTACCACCTAAGGAAAATATTGAAGAGATGCCAACAGTATGGTATTTCCTTGAACCCAAAACGTCAATTTTTGGGGTTATAGAAGGAAAAAATCTTGGTCATGTGGTGTCCACAGAGGAAATCAAGATTGAATCAGAAAGAGCTAGTATCAAATCACTTACTTTTCCATCAAGGAAGAAGGATTTCCATTCCTTCTTTGGCAAGGTAAACTTTCTATGAAGATTCCTTCCAGATTTGTAGAAAAGAGTCATCATATTGTTAATATGATGAAAGGTAATACCACTTTTCAATGGAAAAAAAAAGGGAAAGCTACATTCAATGATATCAAGGAGGCCATTTCTCATGCACTAGTGTTAGTCTACCCTAACTACACTAAAGAATTTGTCATGTATAGTTATTCTTCCCAGCATACACTTTTGACAATTATGGTACAAGAAAAAAATGAGGGTTTTGAATCTCCAATTGCATTCATGAGCTGCCCTCTAAAGAATTATGAATTGAATTATTCCTAGATGGAAAAAAATGTTTTCACTGTGGTCAAAGCTATTAAACATTTTCAGTTTTACATTCTTAATAGCCATGTAAAAGTTCTAGTTCTAGATTCAACTATTAAGTCCATCTTAACATAGTAGGAATTCAAAACAAAAGGAGGCAATTGGTATGCAAAGATTCAAGAATATGACATGGAAATCTAACCTACCAAGTTGATACGTAGGCAAGGACTGTGTTAGCTAATTGTTCAAAATAATCTTGACTAAGAAGTTTCAAAGACTAAGGAGTCAGATCCAAGTGAACTTCCGATGGTTTTTTTTTTTAGTACAACTGATGAGTGGTATTCCAACATTTCCCATTCCCTTACTTATGGGGAATGTACCAATCATTTGAATTCAAATGAAAAGAGAACCATGATGTTAAAATCAACAAAATTTATCTTATGGCACAACACTTTGTACAAGTGTGCATTGGATGGAACCTTTTTTGTGATGTGTTGATGAAGAACAATAGAAAAAATGGTTGAAGTCATACCATGACCTGGTGTGTGGACTCTTTTTAGCACCAGTTACCACTCACAAGATCCTAAGAGAAAATTATTATTGGCCCACACTCTTCTAGGATGTGTACTCTTGGGTGCATAAATATGAACTATATCAACAGTTTGTAGGTAAGCGAAAGCTAGTGGATTTTCTTGTAAAACTAGTTGTTTTTGAAGAACCCTGCCATGAGTGGGGAATTGATTTCATTGGTGTAATGAATCCATTATCAAGTGTGGGACACACCTTTGTCCTAACTACAACTGACTAATTCACCTAGTGGTGGAAGCAATTTTGGGTAAGCTTGTTACTTTATAAGTGGTATGTAATTTCTTAAAAGAAAATATCATTTCTAGGTTCAGTGTGCCAAATAGAATTATTTCTAATAACACTTCTGCCTTCTCATCAAGTGACATAATTGAGTTCTATTTTGAACATGCCATAACTTTTTCACATTATTTTGACTATTAACTACAAGGTAATGGTCAATCTAAATCAAGCAACAAGAATTTGGTGACTATTATTTGCAAGTGGGTATGTGCAGGATCGTCATGGAAAAATAGGCCCTTTAGTGGCAAAAAAATCATAAAAAATCAGAGTTAGGATACTCGACGTAATTTTTTTGAATAATTTATCTATATTATTTCAAAAATATGTAAGAATAGAATCTATATAAAATTGAATGTAGTTTCTAAAATACTAGGTTTATCTGAAAAAGAAAAATCTATTTGGTGAAAATTTGAAATTTCAATGTAGTAGTACTTAAATTTCAAGGAAAACTAAGAAGTAAGTGTCTGTCTAACCACCCTAAACACAATAAAATGATAATATTTTTTTATAATATTTTATATATAAGTAGAGGACTCATGTTCCAATGCGATGCATATTTTTTTATAATTTTTTTCCAAGTAAATAATTAATTATGAATTTTTTATTCCAACTTTTAAAAAATATAAAAATACATATGTTTGACCACCTTAACTTGGTCAAAACTTCATGAAGTTCAATTTTTCTTTTTTTAATCCTATAGTATACAAAGCATAGAATGTGACACATGTTTCAGATTCAAAAAATGTGATACCATTTAAAAGCTATAGATGTTTCTCAATTAGCCTATCAATTAGGACTTTAGTCATAATTCAAATAAAAAATGAATAATAATTATTTATTAAATTCAAAGTAAAGCATAATTTATATTGGTGGAAAGCTGAGAATCTCCTTTAAAAACCTTTTTTGTTTCATCAATTTTGGGTAAAAAAAGTCGTCAGCCACATGGACCATCATATCACTTACATATTTCCACTTTTTGGCCCATCACAATCCTACACATAGCCAAGTTAGTAGATGAAAATAATTTTTTGTGGAAAAAATATTTGTACGATGCTTTGTGGGAAGATAGAATAACTCCAAAGTGGGTGATTAGTATATATCCCTTCTAACTCTTGTATGGGTTGAAAGCCGAAATTCCCATAGCCTTGGAACTTCACGCTTTCAAATTAGATAAGGCTATTGAGGATGAGACTTTTGATAACTATATTGATAAGTGTATGATATATCTCTCTAAATTGGAAGAGAAGCGAGTTTAGGTGGATAACTGCATTGCAAGAATCATGACTAAGTAAAGAAGCTTTTCGATAAGAAGGCCAAGTCTTGAGATTTTCAAGTAGGTTATCTTGTTCTTCTATGGAACAAGCGAAGAGAACCAAAGGGTATGCATAAGAATTTTGATTCACTATGGAGAGGACCTTTGAAAGTTCATCAACTGTCTGATGAAAATAGTTTCCTATTGGCATATGAATTTGGAATGCCATTTTCCTTTCTTCATAGTGGGAAACATCTCAAATACTTTACATAGTAAGGTGAAGGAATTCAAATGTAAATATTTTTATTTTAGTCTTTGAATCTTTTTTTTTTTGAGTTTGCGTTGTTGTCACCTGAATCTATGCCCAGTGGATAGATAAAGGCACTTGAATTCTAGAGTTCTCCCTTTAGTCATTTCAAAGAATGGTTGAAGGAAGATTCCCAGTTGGAGCCAACTATTATCATCAAATCTACCACTACTTGATTCATGGATCACCCCCTATGAAACTTGTCCATTTTTGTAGTGTAACATAGATTTTTTTAACTTAGGATGCTTACTCTCTTCCGAAGATTTTTCACCTAGAAAGAGAGAGATTTAGGTCCAAAAATGCTTATGTTACACTCAAATTCATAACATGTATGTGATGTTGTATTATGTAAATGGAGTGATCTAAGTGCTACTAAATTATGAAATTGAAATAAAATGAATGTAAAAGTGCAATTTAATCTATGTTTGAAAAAACATTGTGTTATGCAAGAATAAACTAAATATGCAAAACAAAAGGAGATAGATAAAATCAAAGTGCACCTGGGAAAAATGTGATGAATATGGAATGTCTGGAATGTTGATTGATGATGTTCCTCAAACTTGAAAAGACTCATTCACCATCAAGGGCGAATCAATCCCTGTTTTGGTGAAAACTTCCAAAAATAGGTTTCAGACTGCCGACATATGAATTCGAATGAAAATAGTTTTTCAAGCCCATAGATGGGACTAATTCACCATGCTTGGAGAATCAGTCCTCCTTTAGGGATCTGAAAAGTTAGGGGATGATTCTATATAGTTAGATCTTCCTTTCTATCTTCTTCAGGTGTTAACTTCAAATTCTATTGAATTCAGGTCTGAAAATGACTTTTTGTTGATGATTTGACTTGAATGAACAAAAGATGACTTGAATGATTTGGAAATGAAATATTAAATGATTATCAAGCATCCAAAGACCTAGATTTGCATAGTAACAACACAAGAAGAGAAATTATTTATTGTTAGGGCATGGGGATTTTCCTTGGTCAAACCCTGTTTAGGTAACTAAACCAAAATGATGAAACAAGTGAATGAGACATGCAACAATGAAATAATGTAGCTTGAAATGATGATTGATCTTGAATGTATGCAATAATACATGTAAAATATTCCCTTGAATGATCTATAATGCTAACTTGAGGACTTCTAATGGAGAAACCCTAAGTTGCTTGACTTGTGATAAAGAATGGATACTTGGATTGATAAAAGAGATGGATAGATATGTGGAAGATGTAAAATTAGGGTAAAAATACTTATTTATAGAAAAGTGTCCCTTGGTACCAGATAATACTACATCACAGGCTGACATGGAGTAAAAATAAACTTTAAATTTCACTTTGGGGCCAGATAGGACTCATTCACCACACATGGAAAATGGGTCCCAACTTGATGGGACTGATTCTCCATGCATGGAAAATAGCTTCTGCAGGGGCCATTCTGACACCTAAGAAGCCAAGGAATTAGGAAATAAGGTTTCAAGTGCCATCTTGTCAAGTATTTGATCAATTAAAGCTTGATGATGCACAAAATGGGTTAATTAAGACTTATTAGTGATGATGTAAATGTGGAATTGGGCTTGGGACACATAAATCAATGTGAAATTGTGATTAAATACACTTTACAATACTAAAATTAGGTCCACATAGCCTAGAAGGGCACAAAAACCAATGTGAATGTGTAAATCACACTACAACACTAGTTTGTCATTAAGTTCACATTAATAATCTTCTAGATTGATGTAATAATGTTATTAAGCATATTTTATAATGTTGAATTAGGGATAAAAAAGTCAATTAAGTCTAGAAAAGCATGAAAGTCCTTTACAAGACTCTACTAAACCTTTACAAGATGTCATTAAAAGCATGTTATTTGATTTCCAAGGGTCCAAGACCTAGTGTGGATGCATAAAATTCCTCACAACACTAGATTAAGACCTCATTAAGTCGAATTATCATGAATCAATTCCATGTCAAGCAAAGGGTCAAATTTTCTATGGCACATGTAGCTTTTTCATGTTCAAGGATGCAAAACGATGGGAATTTCAATTCACCTTGATGCATGATTAAAAATTTGAAACTGTCCATTTGAGTGTTTTCCCTCACCTGTCTCTCGAAGACCTTCAAGATGAATATCTTCATGAAATCTCAAAGTTGAGAGTTAGTAAAAACTATGAAATATATGAGAGCACTGGAAATCAATGCTTCTACATATTGACTTAGTCATTTTCAACCTAAAGTTTTGGAGTGTTGATTTTCAACGCTCCTACACTTTGTCTCCATTTGTAATATGCACAAGCACTGAAAATCAACATTTGTGCACTTTACATTTTGTCAACTCTTTAATATGCACAAGCCCTAATTTTAAACACTTGTGCATAGAAAAATTCATGCTGCTAGTTGGGATTCGCACCATGCCAAAGTTATACCTCCTGATAACTTTAACAAGCTACCACAAAGCAAGATGAAATGGTTGTCTATTCAAGCTTCATGAGACAAGAAAAAATCTATGTACTTAGAACTCATAAAAAAAATAGGATGGCACCACAAGCATGCAAGTTGTGTTATGCAAGGTGGCCAAACAAATAATATGGCTCCACATGCACACAAGTTGTGTTATGCAAGGTGGCCGAATGAGAATGCAATAAATGTGCAATATATTCAAGGGATTCTTGTTTAGTTTATGCAAGGTTAGTTACTTAGGGAACATTGTGTCTAACTTCTACAAGAGAGGACCTATCAAAGAATAGTATATTCACAACTTAGGGGATGCAGAGTGTCACATTAGACCAGGAAGAGGAAGCAATATGCTTAGAAAGATCACATTTATGAAGGACATCACATCCAATGTCATCCACAAAGTAACAACTATGTCGCATAAATTACAAGGCTACACAAAGAAGGATGAATCAAAATGAAATAATGGTAATGTATGCCCCTCACTTTAAAGGAATTACTACACATCATTGTGTGAGAAATTACTTTAAAGTGGAAATGGAAAGGGAAGAAGAAATTAGAGCTTACTCAGAAAGCCCTATGCCAAGTCATATGCTTTTGATAAGCTATTTCTTGAAGAAAGCGAAGTATGTCACATGTGAGTCAACCTTAAGATATGTCATCCACATCCCAAGCTTGATATTATATGTTCATGAAAGGTTAACAAGTAGTCAAAAGAAAAAACTATAAGTGACATATGAGGGATAAGGCTATCTAACCCTTTTCTCCCCACTTAGTGTAGGATAAAGGTGAGCCTAAAGTGGATGGCGGTATGCTGCCCCTTGTGATGGATGCAAGACATTGAATAGTGAGAATGTGAGTATCCTAGAACTATAACATGTTAACCTGGAGCAACAACTAATGTTATTTATGTGAATAAGAAAGAGTTTTGGAAAAGTCTTGTGTGATAGTATTGATGTTGAGTGAAGGCTTGTTGATCATGATTAAATGACAATAACCAAGACCATGAGTTGTTTGTTGTGTGTTAAGCTCTATAGGGTTGTAGATGCCTTGCTCTTGAGCACCACAACTTTTTCCATTATACCCAAGTTGTTTCATGAAGTCATATCCTTTTCCATAATGCTTTTGCAATGTGTTGGAATCAGCTGGTTGTTCATTATTGTGTTCGTCAAGGGGTATTGAGGAGTGTGTGACATTGTCTAAAGTGTTTGAGGAGGACACTTGTGAAAGCTTATCTAAATTTTGTGTTGAAATAATGATTGGATGTTGTTGTTTCTCATCTTTCTTTTGTGTGAGTATGTATTTTCCCATAAATGATGGTGTGAAATCTAAGGATCCCCAATTGTCACAAAATAATTTAGATGGTGATCCCTCATCATTGTTTTCAGTTTCAAGAGGATCAATTTTGGATGTTGGAATCAAGGTTGTGAGAGGACTTGTAACCCCTTTTTCAAGGTTGAAGCAACTTTCAGGCTCGGGATCAGCTTCAATTTGATAAATTTTATTGTTATAGACATATTTCATTATATGGTGAAGGGTTGAAGGCACATCATGCATCTCATGAATGTATGGTCTACCTAGAAGAATATTGTATGAAATATCATAAGGCATTACATGAATATGAGTTTTCAAAGGAACCGCCCGAATTGTGATAAGTAAAGTGATTATATCAAGCAATTTCTTTTTTATATTATCAAATCCTCGAATAGTGGTGGAATAAGGTATGATGTGTGATCTATCCACTTCTAAGTGGTAAATTAGATTCACACCACACACATTAAGAGCATAACCATTTTTGATAAGAGTCATTTTTATGCATGTTCATTTGTATTGAACAATAATCATGGGTATGTGTAGGATCATGATGGGCCAAAAAGTGGCGATATGATGGGTATGTGTAGGGTATGTGGTTGACGAATTTTATTTTACCCAAAATTTATGAAATGAAAATGTTTTTTAAAGGAGATTCTCAAATTTCCACCAATATAAATTATGCTTTACTTTGAATTTAATAAATAATTATTATTTATTTTCTATTTGAATTACAACTAAAGTCCTCATTGATAGGCTAATTGAAAAACATCTACAACTTTCAAATGGTATAACACTTTTTAAACCTGAAACATGCCTCACATTCTATGCTTTACATACTATAGGGTTAAAAAAACGAATTGAATTTCATGAGGTTTTGACCAAGTTATGGTGTTTAGACATAATATTTTTTATATTTTTTAAAATTTGTAATAAAAAAATCATAATTAAATATTTACAAGGAGAAAACTACAAAAAAATATGCTTCACATCGGGACATGATTCCTCTACTTATATCTAAAATGTTATAAACAAATATTATCATTTTGTTGTGGTTAGGGTGGTTAGACAAATGCCTAATTATGTTTTCCCAGAAATTTAAGTAATACGGCATTGAAATTTAAAATTTTCACCAAATAGATTTAAAAAAATAAATAAACATAGTAGTTTAGAAATTACATTCAATTTTCTATAGATTCTACTCTTCCATATTTTTGAAATAATATATATAAGTTATTCAAATTCTTATGTCAAGTTTCCTAACTCTCATTTTTTTGAATTTTTCACCACTTAAGGGCTTGTTTTTTCCATGATGACCCTGCACATAGCCTCATGAAAGCCTCAATTTGTTTACACAACCCCAAAGAAGGGAACTCATGTTGATGAAAAGTATTTTCAATATTAGTGTGATTTTGTTTATGAATTAAAGCTTCCAAATCATTCAGAGTTGTATCATGAGGAGGTGCAATTTGTTGTAAAGTTGTTTCAAGAATAATGTTGTAAGTTGGTGATGTCTGAAGTAAATCCCAATGGGAAATTTTGGTAGGAGTATTCTTTAATTGTTCAACAAAATCACACTCCTTTGTGGGTGGGAGGTAACAAGGAGCACTAGGCAGATTTGGTAAAGGTAAATAGGTTGGGGTTGGTTGTGTTGGTTGTGGGTTATTTCCTGTTATACATATGAGCAATAGTATCATCACAAAGATTGTTGTGATAGATTGGTGTTAAGTTGATTAGAGGTATTAAGCAGATGTGTGGGTGGATAAAGAACAAGTTTAGGTTTATTAGAAGGATGAAGAAGATGCAAAGGTGGGTAATGCATTAGCTTGGGTTTGGGTGAAGGTTTATGTGAAGGGGAATAAAGGGTGAGTTGAGGTTAAACATTGTTAACATCCCTTATCAAGAGATTGTTCATTTTATTTGAAGGGCATGTTATCTTTCTCTTTTGTTATAATGTCCTCCTTAGAAGCAGAGTGGGTAAGAGAACAATAAACCACATGTTCATGACAAGTAAGTTTGGATCATTCAAAATAACTTAATCACAACTAAGGTGGGGATTATGAATGGTTAAGTGTGCTTGATTATTGATAGTGGGGAGATTAGGGGATGAATGTATTTGATTGTTGGGTGTCTCTAAGGTTACATTCTCTCATTCCATGTTGTTGATCATACTAGGAGAGCTTGTAATATGTTCATCTAATGTTGGAATTTGCAAAGTATCTTCATCACAAGTATGAGGAGGATCAAGGATTGAATTGATTTGCTTGATAAATTTTTTTGTAAGTGAAAGCAGACACCTAAAATTCTCATGACTTGCATTGATTATGGTTTCTAACAAAGTATCTTCATCAAACCTAGGAGAGATACTAGGAGAAGAACATATTTGATTATCATGGTCATGTATGATTTCATTGTTTGATTCCTTAATATCTTGTAGAATATGAGGTGTAGGGGAAAGATCATAAGCGTCTATGTTTGTATACTCTTCCAACACATCATCCACACAAATAGGAGAGATAGGAGGGAATGTAAGTTTAGGAAAAACATTAACATTTTCATTCTTATGTGCTGAAAGACTCATAATATTGACATGCAGTGAGGAAATGGCAGTCACTCTTATTAACTAACATTTTGAAATAACAATCTATGATAACTCAAAATGTAATGTAGAATGCGAAAATGAAATGAAATTTTCAAAAAAGAATTGATTGATTATGCTATGGAAGAATATGAGAATGGAAATGTGAAAGTAAAGCTATGCATGAAATGATCCAATTTATGCTAGTTTTGATGAAATCCATGCTACAAAAATGTAATTAACTGATATATGCAGGTTAAGGCACCAATCAAAAGTCTAAAAAAAATTTTCTGAGATCTAGAAAATGTTGTTTTAGGTTCCAAAAGGGACTGATTCTCCCAAGGTGGCAAATGAGTCCTAGCATAAACATTTTTCAAATTTTTCATAAATTCTAGACTGATTTTTATGAATTCAGAGAGCCAATACCTGGACCTGAATGAAAAATGTAGAATATTAATAAATCTAAATGAATTTAGATGCAACAAATGCAACCTAAATGCACTTTTTATGAATGGAAATTTTAAAGTCTAGAATTCAAATCCTAATGCAAACTAAATGCAAGGCTAGATCTATGAAAAAAGACACCAAATCAAAAGAGAGAAATATTCTAAAATTCGGGTTCACCAAAATGTGATAAATTTTGGGAACATAGGATGCTTACTCTATTCCTAAGATTTTTCACCTAGAAAGAGAGAGATTTAGGTTCCAAAACGCTTATGTTACAATCAAATTAGGAATGTCTATGTGATGTTGTATGATGTAAATGGAGTGATCTAAGTGCTACTAAACTATGAAATAGGACTAAAATGAATGTTAAAGTGTAATTTAAGCTATTTTTGAAAACAAAATGTGTTATAAAATAATGACTTAAATATGCATAGCAAAAGGAGATAGATAAAATTAGAGTGCACCTCGGAAAAATGTGATCAATCTGGAATGTCTAAAATTTTGATTGATGATGTTCCTCAAACCTGATAGGAATCATTCACCATCAAGTGTGAATTAGTCCCTTTTCTAGTGAAGACTTCCAGAAATAGGTTTCAGACTACCAAGAGATGAATTCTAATGAAAATAGTTTTTAGGCCACATATGGGACTAATTCACCCTGCTTGGTGGATCAATCCTCCTTCAGGGATCTAAAAAGTCAAGGGATGATTTTGTAGCTTTAGATCTTCCTTTCTATCTTCTACAAGTGTCTCCTTCAGATTGTGTTGGATTAAGGTCTGAAAATGACTTTTTGTTGATGATTTGAATTGAATGAAGAGAACATGACTTGAATGATTTGTAAATGAAATATTCAATGATTCTCAAGCTTCTAAAGGACATAGATCGGCATACTAACAAAAAAAAAAAAAGAAATTGTTGATTTTTAGGGAATGGGGGTTTGTCTTGGTCAAACCACGTTTAGGTAATTAAACGAAAAATGATGAAACAAGTGAATGAAACAAGAAATAATGGAATAATGTACCTTGAAATGATGATTGATCTTGAATTTTTTCAACAATACATGTAAAATCTTCCCTTTAATTCTTTAGAATGCTAACTTGAAGACTTCTAATGCAGAAACCCTAAGTTGCTTAAATTGTGATAAAGAATGGTTACTTGGATTGATGAAAGAGATGGATATATATGTGGAAGATGTAAAATGAGGGTAAAAATACTTGTTTATAGACAAGTGTGCCTTAGTACCCAATAATACTACATCACAGGCTGACATGGAGTGAAAGTAAACTTTAAATTTCACTTTTTCCTCCTCAAGGGTCAAAATGGGGGCCAGATAGGACTCATTCACGACACATGGTGAATGGGTCCCACCTGGATGGGACTTATTTTCTATGCATGTCAAATGGCTCCCACAGGGGCCATTCTGACACCTAAGAAACCAAGGAATTAGGAAATAAAGTTTAAATTTCCATCTTGTTAGGTATTTGATCAATTAAAGCTTTAGGATGCTTAAGGTGGGTTAATTAAGACATCTTAGTGATGATGTAAATGTGGAATAGGGCTTGGGACACATAAATCAATGTGAAAGTGTGATTGAATACACTTTACAATACTAAAATCAGGTCCGCATAGCCTAGAAGGGCATAAAAACCAATGTGAATGTGTAAATCACACTACAACAATAGTTTGTCATTAAGTTCACATTAAGGAGCTTCTAGATTGATGTAATATTGTTATTAAACACATTTTATAATGTTGAACTAGGGGAAAAAAAGTTAATTAAGTCTAGAAAAGCATGAGGGTCCTTTAGAACACCTTTACAAGACATCATTAAAAGAATGTTATTTGATTTCCAAGACCTAGTGTGAACGCATAAAATGCCTCAAAACACTAGATTAAGATCTCACTAAGTCAAATTATCATGAATTAATTCCATGTCAAGCAATGGGTCCAATTTTATATAGCACATTTAGCCACCAGTTTAGTGAGAGGATGAATTTGCTTCCGCACACTAAAGTAGACATTAAAGAGAGATCCACATGTATTCCAAACCTCCAAGATACAAGATCATAAAAAGGAAATGAAGAAAGAGAAATGATATGGAAAAGATGTACTCACTTTGGCCCAACAGAACTAGTTGTCTGTGGGGTGAGAAAGGCAAAAACATAATGAAAAGGAAAAGAGTAACATACGCTAGTTGGCATGTACTCACAAACACAAAAGTGGCTATAGGAAAATTCATGCCACTAGTTGGGCTTCCCACCATGCAAAAGTTATATCTCTTGGTAACTTTAACAAGGCACAACAAAGCAAAAGGAAATAGTTGTCTGCTCAAGCTTCATGAGATAGGAAAAATTTTGTATTCTTAGAACTCATGAAAAAAATAGGATGGCACCATAGGAATGCAAGTTGTGTTGTGGAAGGTGGCCAATAAAATAAGATGGCTCCACAGGCATGCAAGTTGTGTTATGCAAGGTGGCCGAATGAGAATTCAATAAATATGCAATATGTTCAAGGAAGTCTTGTTTAGTTTATGCATGGTCAGTCACTTAGGGAAGATTGTGTCTAATGTATCCAAGAGAGGACCAATCAAAGAATAGTATATTCACAACTTAGTTTATACAGTGTGTCACATCAGGCCACCAAGAGGAATGCAATATTCTTAGAAAGATCACATTTATGAAGGACATCACACCCAATGCCATCCACAAAGTAATGAGCTCATGTCATGTAAATGAAAAGGCTACACTAAGAAGCATGAATTCAAATGAAATAATGGTAATGTATGGCCCCCACTTTAAAGGAATTACTACACATCATTATCTGAGCAATTAATTTAAAGTAGAAAGGGAAAGAAAAGAAGACATGAGAGCTTACTTAGAAAGCCCTATGTCAAGTCATATGTTTTCCGATAAGCTATGTCATGAAGAAAAGGGAGTATGTCACTGCATGTGAGTCCACCTTAAGACATGTAGTCCACATCCCATGCTTTATTTTATATGTTCATGAAAGGTTAACGAGTAGTTGAAAGAGACAACAATAAGTTAAATACAAGGGATAAGGCTATCTAACCCTTTTCCCCCTCTTAGTGCAGGATAAAGGTGAGCCTAAAGTGGATGACGGTATGTTTCTCCTTGTGATAGATGCAAGAAAAGAAATAGTGAGAATGTATCCTAAAACTATTACATGGAAAGGAGAAACAACTAATGTTATTTATGTGAATAAGAAAGAGTTTTGGAAAATTATTCTGTTATAGTATTGATGTTGAGTGAAGGCTTGTTGATCATGATTAAACAACAATAACCAGGACCATGAGTTGTTTGCTATGTGTTAGGCTCTATAGGGTTGTGGATGCCTTTCTCTTGCGCACCATAGCCTTTTCCATTATAGCCAAGTTATTTCATGAATTCATATCCTTTTCCATAATGCTTTTGCATTGTACTGGAATCGGGTGGTTGTTCATTATTGTGTTCATCAAGGGGTATTGAGGAGTGTGTGACATTGTCTAAAGTGGTTGAGGTGATTGCTTCTAAAAGGTTATTTGAATTTTGCATTGATATAATGATTGGATGTTGTTGTTTCTCATCTCTATTTTTGTGTGAATATATATATTCACCCATAAATGATGGTGTGAAATCTAAGGATCCCCAATCATCACCAAATAATTTAGATGGTGATCCCTCATCATTGTGTTCAATTTCAAGAGGATCAATGTTGGATGTTGGAATCAAGGTTGTGAGAGGACTTGTAACCCCTCTTTCAAGGTTGAAGCAACTTTCAGGCTTTAGATCAGCTTTAATTTGATAAACTTTATTGTTATAGACATATTTCATTATATGATGAAGGGTTGAAGGCACAATATTGATCTCATGAATCCATGGTCTTCCTAGAAGAAGCTTGTATGAAAGATCATAAGACATGACATGAATAGGAGTTTGCAAAGTAACCACCCCAATCATGATAGGTAAAGTGATTATACCGAGTGGTTGCTTTGTTTAATTATCAAATCCTCAAATAGTGGTGGAATCAGGTATGAAGTGTGACTTATCCACTTATAAGTAGTCAAGAAGACTCACACCACACACATTAAGAGTTGAACCATTGTTGATAAGAGTCCTTTTTATGCTTATTCGTTTGTATTGAGAAATAATCATGAAAGCATCACTTTTTTTGGGAAAATCCAAAGAAGGGAGCTCATGTTGATGAAAAGTAATGTCAAGATTAGTGTAATTCAGTTTATGAATTAAAGATGCCACCTCATTCAGAGTTGTATCATGAGGAGCTGCAATTTTTTGTAAAGATGTTTGAAGAATAATGTCGTAAGTTGGTGATGGTTTAAGTAAATCACAAATGGGAATTTTTGTAGAAGTATTCTTTAATTTTTCAACAAAATCATACTCATTTGTGGGTGGAAGGTAACAAGGAGCACTAGGTGGATTTGGTAAACATAAAGAGGTTGGGGTTGGTTGTGGGTTATTTCGTGTGTTATACGTATGAGCAAGAGTATCATCACTAGATTTCTGCGATACATTGGTGTTAAGTTGGTCAGTGGGATGAACTAGATTTGAGGATGGCCAGAGAACAAGTTTAGGTTTATTGGAAGGATGAAGTGGATGTGAAGGTGGGTAAATAATTAGCTTGGGTTTGGGTGAATGTTTATGTGAAGGGGAATAAAGGGTGAGTTGAGGTTGAACATTGTTAACATCCCTTATCAAGTGAGATTGTTCATTTTCTTCTAAGGGCATGTTATCTTTTTCTTTCATTATAATGTCCTCCTTAGAAGGAGAGTGAGTAGGAAAAAAACAAACCACATGTTCATGACAAGTAATGTTTGGTTCATTCAAAATAACTTCATCACAACTAATGTGGGGATTATGAATGGTTAAGTGTTTTTTATTATTGATAGTGGATAGATTAGGGGAAGAATGTATGTTATTGTTGGGTGTCTCTAAGGTCACACTCTCTCGTTCCATGTTGTCAATCATACTAGGAGAGCTTGTAATATGTTCATCTATGGTTCAAATTTGCAAAGTAGCTTCATCACAAGTATGAGGAGAATGAAGGATCGAATTGATTTGCTCAATAAGGTTTTCTGTATGTGAAAGGAGACACCTAAAATTCTCATGACTCACATTGATTATGATTTCTAACAAAGTATCTTTGTCACAACTAGGAGAGATACTAGGAGAAGAAGAAATTTGATTATCATGGTCATGTATGATTTGATTATCCACACAAATAGGAGAGATACGGGGGAATGTAAGTTTAGGACAAGAATTAATACTTTCATTCTTATGTGTTGAAAGACTCGCATAATATTCACATGTAGTGAAGAAATGACAATCATGCTTATTAACATAAATTTTGAAATAACAATGTATGCTAACTCAAAATGCAATGTAGAATGTTGAAATGAAAGGCAATTTTCAAAGAACAATTCATTGATTATGTTGTGAAATAATATAAGAATGCAAATGTGAAAGTTAAACTATGCATGAAATGAGCCAATTTATGCTAGTTTTGATGAAATGCATGCTACAAAAATGTAATTAACTGATATATGCAGGTTAAGGCACCAATCAGAAGCCTAATTTTTTTTTTTGAGATTTGGGAAATGTTGTTTCAGGTGTTAGAAGGAACAGATTCACCCAAATTGATGAATGAGTTCGAGTATGAACCTTTTTCAAAAAATTTAAAAAATTTATACTAATTTTTATGAATTATGAGAGCCAATACATAGACATAAATGAAAAATGCAAAATTTTAATAAATCTAAATGAATTTATATGCAACAAATGCAACCTAAATGTAGTTTTTATGAATGCAAATTTTAAAGTCTAACATGTAAATCCGAATGCAAATCCTAATTCAAAATGAATGCAAGGCTAGATCTATGAGAAAAGACACCAAATCAAAAGAGAGAAGTTTTCTAAAAGTTAGGTTCACCAAAATGTGACATAGATTTTTGGAACCTAGGATGCTTAATCTCTTCCTAAGATTTTTCATCTAGAAGGAGAGAGATTTAGGTCCCAAAATTCTTATGTTACACTCAAATTAGGCATGTGTGTGTGATGTTGTATGATGTAAATGGAGTGATATAAGTGCTACTAAACTATGAAATTGAACTAAAATGAATGTAAAAATGCAATTTAAGCTATCTTTGAAAACACATTGTGTTATGTAAGAATAAACTAAATATGCAAAATAGAAGGAGATAGATAAAATTAGAGTGCACTTGGGAAAAATTTGATGAATCTATAATGTTTGGAATGTTGATTGATGATGTTCCTCAAACTTGATAGGACTCATTTTCCATCAAGAGTGAATCAGTCCCTGTTTTGGTGAAAACTCCTGAAAACAAGTTTTAGACTGCTGAGAGATGAGTTTAGATGAAAATATTTTTCAGGCCCACAGGTGGGACTAATTCATGATGCTTGGTGAATCAATCCTCCTTCAAGGATCTGAAAAGTCAGGGGATGATTTTGTAGCTTTAGATCTTCCTTTTTGTCTTCTACAAGTGTCTGCTTCAAATTCTGCCAGATTTAGGTCTAAAAATGACTTTTTGTTAATGATTTGAATTGAATGAAGAGAAGATGACTTGAATTATTTGAAAATTAAATATTCAATTATTATCAAGCTTCCAAATGACCTAGATCTACATACTAACAACACAAGAAGATAAATTGCTCATTATTAGGGCATGGGGGTTTGCCTTGGTCAAACCTTGTTTAGGTAATTAAACCAAAATGAAGAAAGAAATAAATGAAACATGCAAAAATGGAATAAAGTACCTTGAAGTGATGATTTATCTTGAATTTATATAGAAATACATGTAAAATCTGCCCTTGAATGCTAACTTGAAGACTTCTAATGGAGAAACCCTAAGTTGCTTAACTTGTGATAAAGAATGGATACTTGGATTGATGAAATAAATGGATAGATATGTGGAAGATGTAAAATGAGGGTAAAAATACTTATTTATAGACAAGTGTGCCTTATTATTTGATAATGGGTATGTGTAGGATCATGATGG
Organism: Sequoia sempervirens; assembly: GCA_007258455.2. Classification (NCBI taxonomy): domain Eukaryota; kingdom Viridiplantae; phylum Streptophyta; class Pinopsida; order Cupressales; family Cupressaceae; genus Sequoia; species Sequoia sempervirens. The sequence continues at coordinate 696,339,317 of VDFB02281492.1, forward strand.
GCCAAAAAGTGGTGATATGATGGGTTTTTGTAGGGTATGTGGATGACGACTCTTTTTTTACCTAAAATTGATGAAACGAAAAGGGTTTTTAAAGGAGATTCTCATATTTCCACCAATATAAATTATGTTTTACTTTGAATTCAATAAATAAATATTATTTATTTTCTATTTGGATTACAACTAAATTCATAATTGATAGGTTGATTGAAAAGAAAATATAGGTTTGAAATAGTATCACATTTTTTGAATTTGAAACATGCGTCACATTCTATGCTTCACATACTATAGGATTAAAAAAATAGAAATGAATTTCATGAAGTTTTGACCAAGATTAGGTGGTTAGACAAATAAGTTTTTTATATTTTTTAAAAGTTGTAATAAAAAATTCATAATTATTTATTTACTTGGAAAAAAATTAAGAAAAAATATGCATCACATTGGGACATGAGTCCTCTAATTATATCTAAAATATTATAAAAAAATATTATTATTAAATTATTATGGTTAGGGTGGTTAGACAAACACCTACTTATTTTTTCCTTGAAATTTAAGTACTACTACATTGAAATTTCAAATTTTCACCAAATAGATTTTTTCCTTTTTCAAATAAACCTAGTAGTTTAGAAACTACATTCAATTTTCTACAAATTCTATTCTTACATATTTTTGAAATAATATAGATAACTTATTCAATTTTTTACGTCAAGTTGCCTAAGTCTGATTTTTAAAATTTTTTTGCCACTTAAGGGCCTGTTTTTTCCATGATGATCCTGCACATACCCTATAATACATCACAGACCGACATGGAGTGAAAATAAACTTTAAATTTCACTTTTTCCCACTCTAGGATCAAAATGGGGGGCAAATAGGACTCATTCTCCATACATGGTGAATGGGTCCCACTTGGATGTGACTAATTTGCCATGCATGGTGAATGGGTCCCCAATGGGCCATTTTGACACCTAAGAAGCCAAGGAATTAGGAAATAATGTTTAAATTTCTTCTTGTTGGGTATTTGATGAATTAAAGCTTTAGGATGCACAAAATGGGTTAATTAAGATTTATTAATGATGATGTAAATGTGGAATAGGGCTTTGGACACATAAATCAATGTGAAAGTGTGATTAAATACACTTTACAATACTAAAATTAGGTCCACATAGCCTACAAGGGCACAAAAAACAATGTGAATGTGTAAATCACACAACACTAATTTGTCATTAAGTTCACATTAAGAATCTTCTAAATTGATGTAATCATGTTATTAAACAAATTTTATAATGTTGAATTAGGGAGAAATAAGTTAATTAAGTCTAGAAAAGTGTGAAATTCTTTTACAAGATGTCGTTAAATGCAAGTTATTTTATTTCCAAGGGTCCAAGACCTAGTCTGGATGCATAAAATGCCTCACAACACTAAATTAAGACCTCATTAAGTCCAATTATCATGAATTAATTCCACGTCAAGCAAAGGGTCCAATTTTCTATGGAACATGTAGTTTTTTGATGTTCAAGCATACAAAATGAGGTGAATTTCAATTCAGCTTGATGCATGGTTCAAAATCTCAAACTATCCATTTGAGTGTTCTCCCTCACACATAACTCGAAGACCTTCAAAATGAATATCTTCGTGAACTCTCAAAGTTGAGAGTTCGTCAAAGCTATGAAATATGTCAGAGCACTAAAAATCAGTGCTCCTACATATTAACTTAGTCATTTTCAACCTAAAGTGTTGGAGCGCTGATTTTTAGTGCTCCTACACTTTGTCTCCATTTGTAATATGCACAAGTGTTGAAAATCAGCACTTGTGTGCTTTACATTTTTCCAAATCTTTAATATGCACAAGCCCTGATTTTAGACACTAGTGAATATTTTCCTCGATTATGTCCACCTTGATTAATACAAACTCTTAGTTGCACTAATGATGCCTTTATATGACTTTTAAGTGATTGTTTAGCTAATCACTCTTCATTTTTATTTTCCTTTCTCTCCTCATGATGTTGGGTGATTTCTAAACCACTTAGGTTGTTGTTTTGAAGATTTCTTCATACTTTCAAGCTAGGGTTTTCAACGTTTCTCTTTTTCACCATCAGATATGTTGTTTTCTCTCTTTGTTCATCAATTTCTCCTTGCCATTTGCTTCTTCAACTCTATAGTTTCCTTTCCACTTTTTTCTCAATGCATTTTTGTTTAGGTTTAGATTTCTCTTCACCTTTTGAATTTATTTTCCCTCTTTCAAGAATGTCCCTAGTATTTCTTCATTCCTTTGCACGTTTTTCCTAAATTGTGCCACGTTTTTCCATTTACTTCCATCTTGCGGCATTTTTGACTTATGATCTTCCTATCTCCATCTAAGTCATCAAAATCTGGGTAGTGAATTTGTTTGTCTTAAACAATATGTCAAAACCTCCAAATTAAAAAAGTTTGATCATCACTAAAATTTTTTGAGCGATACTTTTTACCTCTCAAACATTAATATCTACGTCTATTTGCTTGTTTGGGTGGTGAAATTAATTTCCATTACACTAAAGTTTCTCCCTTGTCCCTCAAATGCATGTGTAGTGTTTTTTCCCACCTTCTCAATCTTCATTTTTACCAACTTCATATGTACTAGTAGTAAAAATCACCACTCCTACATATGGAGTAGCTCATTATTTCATGACAAGGTGCTAAAATAGCTTGCCCATGAACTCCACTTTGTTCAAGTCATTAAAGACATGGTCGAGCACTAAAAATCAGTGCCCCAGATTGAAACTAAACTTCATTAAAATGCTCTAGGGCTATTTTTCCATGTAAGATGACATGTGAAGGAATTTATTTTCAGCACGTTGATATTTTTAACATTCCCACATGTAGAAACATGTAGGAGTGTTGATTGACATTTTTTCCCTCTAACACTTTGAAATCGCTTCATTTTTGCTCTGAAATTTCTTTCTTTGTTCATGCTCCATTTTCTTTTCACATTTCTTGTTTCATGTTTTCTTTGTATTACTTAGTTTCCTCACGCTTCCCAATGCTATAGTTTCACCTAACATTTGTTGATTCACCATCCTTGTAATTTCTCTCCAGATCTCGTCAAGTGATCCTAAAAGTGATAATCTTTAAACCTAGTTCTTCTAGATGATAACAAAGAAGCCTCCATCATCTTCTAAGAAAGAGGGAATGATGAAATATAAATACCAAGGTGTCTTTCTACCTATAGTGGTGATCTCGAAGGTGGATGAAATAAAGGACACTGAGGTTGGTCATGAAGACCTTAAAGACTTTGTTGAAAGAATTGAACAAAAGCCCTTGGAAGATAGTTTGAGAGCTATTGTCCATAACAATCTGTATTTGTTTGTCCACATTCCTGACATCAGCTCATAATACAAATTTCATTCTCCAAGTTGCATCCTGGGTATGTGGAGGATCATAATGGAAAAAATAGGCCCTTAAGTGGCAAAAAAAATCAGGGTTAGGAAACTTGACGTAAAAATTTAAATAATTTATCTATATTAATTCAAAAAATGTAAGAATAGAATCTGTAGCAAATTGAATGTAGTTTCTAAAATATTGGGTATATTTTAAAAAATAAAAAATCTATTTGGTGAAATTTTGAAATTTCAATGTAGTAGTACTTAAATTTCAGTGAAAAAATAAGTGGCATCTGTTTGACCACCCTGACCATAATAAAATGATAATATTTTTTTATAAGATTTTAGATATAAGTAGAGGACTCATGTCCTGATGTGATACATATTTTTTTGTAATTTTTTTGTGTAGATAATTAATGCCTCGGAATATGTATGAGGCTCGTAGATGCTGTGGATATTGGCCATAAGAGAAAAGTTGACTGTGGACTGCTGCTTGCTCTCGGTACAAGTTCATCGACCCTCAATGAGTTCATGATCATGAAGATCACTGATAGTCTTGGCCCACCACTTAGGCTAACGAGTAGAAGTACCAACATTTGGAATTGGAGTAATAGCATCTCCTGGGATGTCTAGAACAAATTCATCTAGATATGAGTCTTGAGGAAAATTAGGTGGTGCTATATCATGATCAATAGACTCCTCATCTTCAGAGTCAGAATACTCTAAAGCCCTCCCATCATGGGAACCAAGAGGAAGACGAACACCCTCATCAGGAACGTTCATAGGCTGATCCGCAGGACTAGTAGTAGGGACAAATGGACTAGTAGTCTCATCAATCACAACATCACGACTGAATATGAGACAATCTGTTTTCTTTCTGCCAAAAATCATGTTTTGCTTCCATCAGAAAAATCATCCCTTTTGCAAGTGATTTGGTCTTTTCTGGGCGCATGATTTTGAAAGCACTTTTTTTCTGTGTGAGGGTTTTCTAACTTTCTGGGCACTTTTATCTCTATTTGCATGCATTTCTGGGCAGAATGTGAATTTTTTATTACAACTTTTAAAAAATATAAAATTTTGTCTATCTGACCACCTTAACTTGGTCAAAACTTCATGAAATTCAATTTTAATTTTTTTAATCCTATAGTATGTGAAGCATAGAATGTGACGCATGTTTCAGATTAAAAAAATGTGATACCATTTGAAAGCTATAGATTTTTTTCAATTAGCCTATCAATGAAGACTTTAGTCATAATTCAAATGGAAAATGAATAATAAGTATTTATTAAGTTCAAAATAAAACATAATTTATATTGGTGGAAAGCTAAGAATCTTCTTTAAAAACCCTTTTTGTTTCATCAATTTTAGGTAAAAAAAAGTTGTCAGCCACATGGGCCATCATATCACTTACATATTGCCACTTTTTGGCCCATCATGATCTTGCACATACCCTCCCACTACATCTGAGAGAGAAGTGTAATAGATTCCTCTAGACAAGTGATGGTGAGACTAGACCCTAAATTCTTTGACATTATTTTCATAGTTCCACACATGGAAACATATTGAGACATATGGGTTGAATGTAGAGATGAAGAGGACATCCGCAAAATTGAATATTGTAGGCTAACCATAGAGCAGATTAGGGATCTTGATGTTGCTAACCTACCAGAGGATTTCAAACATCTTCGTGACATCATGAATGTTTCCTATGATGAAAATGATATTTCTAGGAGACCTTTTCTTGCAATACAATGGTCTAAAAAGAAAAGCGTCTCCATCAGGGAAAGTCCTAGTCCTATATTATCCAACACAATAGAATGATTGGTCAAACATGGTTTCTAGATCAAAGCCTTCAGGATAGAGTGAAAAGGAGAAGAACCTAGAGTAGAAGCCAACCAACAACATGAACTCCACACAAAAGACAAGTACGCAACTACTCCTTCTTCCCAAAGAGGCCCTATAATCAAGTTCACTATTGGCAAGAAGGATACATGGAAGTTCAAGAAGAAGAGATTGCAAAATTTGAACCGTCTCATGCAAAAGGAAAATGGCTTGTTTCTAAAGAGGTAGATTCCAAAGAAGGAAATGAAAGCGAGGAATATATTGAAGAAGAAGATTTTGAGAAAGAAGATTCTAATGAGGAAGAAGATTCCACAAAAGAACAAGATTCTGAAGTAGAAGAAGGCGAACAAGAAGGTGATAAATAGGAATTTGAGCATGATGAAGAGAAAACTATATCTCCACATGAGAATTTTGTTGAAGATCTTCCCCAAACATCATCGCCCATAAGTTCAAATGTTACTCATACACCTCCTAATATTAACACTCCTACACCTCCTCCTCCTCCTACATCACCTCCTCCCATATATACTATACATGTAGTGGATGTTTCTGTTTCCCCAATAGCATCAACCATGCTTGCCACTCCTCTTGTAGTTTCAAATACACAAACTATTGATATTTTGTCAAGCTCTCCATCATCCATCCCCAGTTTGTCATCTCCATCTTATGGCATCACTTCTGAAGTTGAATTCAATAGATTTATGAATGAATATTTGTAAGGTCGACATGGTGTGCAATCTACTTGAGTAGTCATGATAGATACTACCCCAATTGTCACCATACTAGTCATTTCTATAGAAACGGCTATGACATAAGAGTGGATGGTCCATCAAGAAGTGTATAATTCCTCTATTCCCCTTTGGTTGGTATCTCAAGTATCAAAGCATAAGAAACAAATGATCTCTCTAGAAGAGCTCAATATTGAAGAGATAGCCCCTCTAAAAGTCAAGGGGAAGAAAAAGGCCAAAGTACATTCAAGGCTTCATGTTGACAAGACTAGTCATAACTTTATAGAAATTGGCCTACCTCCACAAGAGGAACAAGAGGAAGGAGATGTAAACATGGAGGACTACACTATCACTAGTTTCCAACTCAGAAAAGTGACAATTGAAAGTGCCAAGGTAGATGCACAAGTGTCCTAGATGTGTTGGCAGGAATGTTTGACAAGATGGAACAAGCTCAAGATATGTACAAGTAGAAGGCCAAGCATTATGCAACCATTTTGAGGAGACTTGTAGGATCTTTAGGCAATGTACAACCTTTTGCTATGATAAGCCCTAAGGAACCGACTGTGAAAAAGGTTGAGAAGCTTGCCTCTAAAGTTAAAGTGTTGTATGATTTCATTGATGAATAGAACATGGTTCATAGATTATAATTGTTGTAGATGAGAAAGCCACCTAGATAGCTAAGCTAAAATTAGAGCTTCATAAAGAAGAAAGTATTATTTCACAAGAGCAAAGGAAATGGAAAAATTCCTATCATTTTGGTCACAAATGAAGTAAGCAAAGATTAGTAAATTGGTGGAAGTTGGGGTAATTCCCGACAAGGAGAAATATGTAGAGGTAAGAGAATAAATCAATTACTACATCCAAGTGATCAAGTCTCTTATCGAAGATCTCTACCATGTACAAGAAAATGTTGAAGGACATAGTACTATTGTTGAAAATAGAATTAAGGAGTTATCGGGTAACATACTTGGTGAAGATCATATTTTCTTCTTGGCTTGTGAAGATTCCTAGATCTACAAGGAAGCCATCATGAAGCAAGTGGAGGATGCAAACTTTTCAAAGACCTCCATTCATGTCATTTGTGATATATTGCTAAATCTTGATAATATCAAGACACTTCTTGATAGATGCAAGAAGATTCACTCACCTACAAAAATACCAATCACTAAAGTTCACACCATTGTGGATTACACTGTGGTCCAGATGAGGCATTCATCTTAGAGATAAGAAAGAGATATGAATACTTCCACATCCAAAGAAAAGAGCCATGAAGATTTCTTTTACTCTCTATTGTTTAATATTTTTATTCTTTCCTTTACACATTTTTTAAATAGTTTTTGACATCTTAAATGTCTTTTGAGGAAATGTAATTATATGTAAAATCTGAGATGTATTCCCAAAAAGATGGACAACATTTTTTGACTGTCAAAGTTAGGTGAGATTTTTCTAATTTAGCTCACCTAACTTTCCTAATTTTTCTCATCTAATTTGGGTATGTGCAAGATCATGAAGGGCCAAAAAGTGGTGAATATGGTGGGTATGTGTAGGGTATGTGGCTGATGACTTTTTTTTACCCAAAATTGATGGAACGAAAAGGGTTTTAAAGGAGATTCTCAACTTTCCACCAATATAAATTATGGTTTACTTTGAATTGAATAAATAATTGTAACTATAGGATTATAATAATAATAATTTTTTAGACATGAAAAATTAACATTGTGCATTCAATCAGGTTCATTCATTAACTAAACTAGATTTCACACTAAGTCCATTCATCAATTGATCAGGTTCACCTTCATTCATTCATCATGTAATTTCATTAAATTCCATCTCCTAAGGTCATTCAATCAAAATTAAATAAACATTATCATCAACCTTTTAATCAAATAAATCAAACATCATCCCTTTAATTAAATAAATCAAACATTTATTTAATTAAATCCAATTCCTATTGCATACTTTTCTAATTTAAATAAATCAAATATTTAAGTCATAAAAGTCAAACTAACCTAATCATCATTAATTTAATATAACCATGATTAAATTCTAATCTCATCCCACTTGCATTCTCTAGATTATGCCACTTGCACAAATAAATCAATTTATTGATTTATTAAAACTCTCATTTTCACTCAACATAGCCCTCAAGTTTGAAAAACATGACAAGTTGATTTGTCCCTCCAACATTGCATTTATTGTTGTTTTTCTTGTCCCCCTCTCAACATTCATTAGAAATTTGAATTCAAATTTCCCCCCTCTTGGGCACATTTTCCAAATCTTGCACATGCATCAACCACTCACCACTTGACAAGTATCTTCCTCTCATTTTTCCAATCTTTGTCCCACATTGATCCATTTTGAGCATTCTTAGCATTTGAAAATGTATAAAATAGAGGCTTCATCTTTTATCAAATCATTCACAAGCTCCACAATCATCTCTTGCAAAGTCACTCTCCTTGAGAACTGATTTTGCTCATCTTATCATCATCTTCATAGCATCATATCATTTAGCTTAAGCAAGGATTGGGAAAAGGCTATTTTCTACAATAGCACCAATCCACTATGAGATGAAGTTGATTCATGTTGTTTGTATGCTTATTTAGTTCTTCTTGTTGTTTAGCATATCTAACATGTTTCATTATTTCATAGGGATGTTGATTATTAGCTTGGTTTTGAAATACTAACCAAATGCAAATTTTTAGCATCCACATACCGGCACTAGAAGGAAGGCCCATTTCATATTTTCTGGGTTATATTATCACACGATTTACATCATAAATTTCCATATTCTCTACATTATTCTCTTTATTAGAAATTAGTATATGTATTCCTTATATCTATGTTATATATGTGATCATTCTGATAGACGTTAATAATGCGTTATGATACTTTTTGAGTGACTAACTATCACCTCATTATTGCATTATGTTTGTATTAGCATACACACATTAGTAATGATCCCTTTTTGCAAATAGTAATAGGCAATACTTGCTCTGATTTCTCCATTTGTGCTAATAAGTAGGTTATCTAACATTCAACTGCCTTGCAATCTCTGTCCGGTCTTATTTCAATGCCTATAATCACACTTAAGGTGTACTGACTTCTAGGGTATTTTGACTATTGTCTATTCAAATTATATGGTCTGCATAACTGAATAAAAATCTGAAGGTTGTCTACTTCTACCAACAACCTTTATGGCCATAACTTTTTCTAAATTCACATAGGATCGAGTGTTTCATAATTTCATCCCATGGTCCTCCTTTTTCTTTCTCTTTGCAAGGAGGTTTGAAAGAAGTAAAACAATGATAATTATGGTGTTAGGCGTAAATTGAAGTCAAATGCACAGTAAGTTTTTAATCTTGTGGAATTATTTGGTTAGTTCAGGGTCAGATTGTTAGTATATGCTCCGATCTGGCTGAATTTCACACTCTATCTAATCATTGTCAAAATTTAGCTATGAGTTATGTCAGTGGATTGAGGTATTTCTAGCCAATCGATGGAGGTAGTGTGAATTTTTTTAATACCTTATATCTCCCACTTTGATTTCTGCCCATATTCAACGACTGAATTCTTGTTTGATCTCATAAATACTACAAGCAACTAGTAATAATAGACAACTCACTCTCATAAATGCTACATGTTTTATATTTCTGACACAACATTTGAAGGATCTGACGCCTCAATACATTAATTTATTCATTTGCTTTGACTTCTGCATTAGATCACTCATTGGTTATTGCGAGATAGTCATAGGTGTTGGCTCAACTAGCACTTGTCCATACGGGGTTCTATGGATCATTCATTTTGCATCTGTGCAAGGGAGATGACAAGAGGATGCGTAAGTTGATAAAGGCCTTGACTCTAGGTATAATGGGATTGACCAAAAAATACTGGCCACGAGCTGATCTTTCCTTACCACTCCAAATGAAGGCATCAAGTGTTAAGCATGACCCATCAATTTGGAATGATAGTGGTAGTAAGCGTAGTTTCAACCTGCAATAATCATCCTACCAACTGCAAACAAGAGTACCGTATCTTCTTGTCTTAGCTTCCTAATTTTTATTTTTTAATTTTTTTTGCAGGGAATCTCTGGATTGCTTTCTATATTCTATTTGACATGAATATCAAAACAAGAAAATTTTGCTCGAAAGCCTTTTAAGAAGAAAACAAAATGCATTTAATATTTGAAAGACTTATTTCACTAATTCCCTGCTGACACGTCTTGTCTATGCTTTCACAGATTATAGTTGATTCAAAATTTTTAAAGCCTTTTCACTGAATAGCATTCAACGCATTCTAAGAAACCACATTTCCATGAGGCAATCTATCAAAACAGATCACATGCCTTCCCTGTGCTTGCACATTCTGTGTATAGTTCACGCGCCTTGTCTATGCTTCCACACCATTCTGTTAAATAGTTCATGCACCTTGTCTATACTTCCACACCATTATGTCAAATAATCCATGCACCATAAGCTATCCGTTTTGTTTGTTTGCATGTCTTCTATGTCTGACATTTTGGTGTAGCTAAAGATCTTTACTGGCTACACCAAAATCTTTTCAGAAGGATGAAAAGTTTCGTGCAACAGGCGCAATCATCAATGACCAATAAAAGGTCAATTCTTTGATAGGACCGGTCGACATCACATTAAGTGTCATTGCAACCATTCCTTGTTGGTGCGGGTCTTGCATTTTAGCCATTTGGATTTTCCTTGTTAGATTTGCTCTGTTCTGCTTTAAGTGACATCAGATTACTTTGCTTTGATTTGATTTTTGTCCACATACTGATTCCTTCTTAGCGCAGGTCTTGCTATTACAGTCATTTGGATTTTCTAGCCTCTACCATTTGAATTTGGTTTTCCCTTTTGGTAGTAGTCTGGCAACGTACCTTAGATGGATGTGGCATAATATCCTTTAATTTGTTTTTTGGTCTAGAGTAGAGAGACCTCTCTTTTCATTGTCTAATAGCCTTTAAGATGCACCAAGATTGGGTGATTTACCAGGCAATTTGCATTAATAAGGTAGAGAGTACAAGAAACATATCATGATTCTCTAACATTTGCTCTTGACTAACATTGTTTTAGAAGTTGGCAGAAGCGGTGAAAAGAAAGAAAAAAAACAAATTTATTACAATACAGACACTATAAATGTATGGTTATCTTGAATGACAAGCATGTGGTGACCTCGCACGAACCCACGGATTTCGATATGTCTTAACTATGAAAGCAAGTTGTTGTAGTCAAATTTCCATTTAGGGATGGTCATAAGGAAGCTTTGCATTTATTACTAACATCATTTTGTGGGGATGATTCTAAAAGTGTTAGTTTGATTTTAGTTGGGAGACACTTTATCATAAAGTAAACTTGTTGGCCAAATAACATTGTAGCTATTTTTCTAGCAACTGGTCTACCATGATAGTGGTCTTGTATTTACTTACAACGTGTTTACTAAAGGCTCTTTTCTAGAAAATTATTTTATGGATATCAAAGACAAAAAATGCTAATTAAGGGACTATTAATAAAGGATGGGGTCTAGAAAGTGTCATGTTTTCAATAAAATCAAATCAAGGCATGATTTACTTAAAAAACATCCTTTTTCTATCATCCAAGTTTTTGTCCTTTCATTTAGGATTATATTATTGTTTGAAATTAATGATCTAAGGAAACTCAATATTTTGATCCATACTTGAGTGTCTTTTGTCCAACAGGTACAAAAAGCAAACAAAGGAAAAGCGAAAAAGGTACAAGGAAAGTGAAAAGTCAACAAAGGTACAAACGAAGGAAATGAAGGAAAGTGAGGAAGACAAGGCTAGCAAAGGAAAACGAAAGGAGGATATTTTGAAAAATCAAAGAGTTTTTTTAACACTCTAGTGTTTTCTTAAACACTCTTCATGAAATTGTCATCTTTCATTTTTAGAACACTAAATTTCGATTGGGTCTAAAAAGAACACTTTGATTTTTCATTTGTAAAGGGTTAAAATTGAAACTTAGATACCTACTAGATTTCAATTTGGGCTAAAATTGAACAAGCAATCTTCATATTTCCTTTGGTGTTTTAAAACGAATCACATCATTGCTTTGAAGGATAAAATGAATGTGTGTCTTTATTGTTTTGTAATTATTTACACAAAGTAATATCATCAAAAGACGTATGCACTTCTCTTGTGCCTCATGGCGATCTTGAGAATCAAAAGGCTTTTCGTGACATTAAGTTGTGTAAATAATTGCCCATACACACTTCTATTTGGGTTTAAAATTGAACATCTTGTGCAAGTGTGAGTAGAGCATCATCACATATATTCTCATTCTTTAAGCCGTCAAAGATTGATTGAGTTGCGGATTGTGTCTTTACTCACTTTTGGTTATCCTAGAGGGCCTGCCTTGGGGAAAAAGTACTCACCCAAGGAAACAACTCAACTGGTAACACTCTAAATCCAAGAGTTTTTCCAGCCAGGATATAAATGTGGATATTGGAAGAAACGTCAATATCACATGGTTGACTCCGACAAGATGGATTCGAAAGGGGACTCTTGCCACGTTGGGTCAGCTCCTACGAACGGAAAGTCCTTACTAGAACCCATGTGCTAGAATTTTCCAAAATCTTTAATCTATTTTTTGGTGCAAGAACGTTCATTCTGAAGCTGCCCCACACTTTTACGGTCTTTAGTAGAAATGGAAAACATGCCATGGGAGTTTCATGGGTGTTGATGCTTGACTACCCTGATTGATGTTAATGACTAGTGGAGGGGAGCCAGTGGGGTCAAGCATCTAACCATTCACTAAAGATAAGCATAGCTGGACTTTTCCAAGTGGGGATTCAACAAATACTATCTTACACATCCATAGGGCTTGTACTTGTTCTTCGTTCGAAAAAACACAGTGCTTTATTCGAAAACATTTGCAAACAAATATTCAACATGATTCTCAAGATTTCAAAACTTTTAGGAGGAAAATACCATTGACCAAATTCTTGTGTTATTGCTTTCCCTTGGGATTACATCCTTAGAGACATCTAAAAATTTGAATTTCATCTCAATTTGCTTCTACTAAAGTCAACTTTAGGTAACTCTTGCCTCAAATTTCCTTGGTTTCCACATAATACACTTTGTGGGATAAGGGGAAAGTTGAGACATTAGACATCTAGATTCAAAATCTAACCAAGAGTGTGTTTGTGGTAAAAAGAATTCATTAAGCAAAGATAACAAATTAGACTCCACACATGTGCTTGATATCTTTTAGTCATATGATTTTCATGCAAAACATTGGTCTTTTGATTTTGAATTGCTCTTAGAAAAAAGTGTGTTCTTCAATACCTTGGCCTAGTAAACAAAGTCTCTCTAAGTCTCTTAGGATCAAATCAAACACCTCATCCACCCCAAACATTTATCAAAATTCATTCATCCAAACAAACTTTAGAACTTTGAAAACATCATTCTAGATTTGGGTAAGTCATCAAAATCAAAATCACCTTGTCTAGTTAGGTGTATGGGAATGCATCCTTTCTCATACATTTAATTAAATCAACCATCCTTTGAACAAGTTCATCCTAAGATCACATCCAACATCTTAGGGTTTACAAGTTTATCATCCAAATCAAACAATCAAAATCAAATCCTAAGTCTAGCTTTGATCCAAAGTTCCTAAAATGTTCATCATTCATATCACCCACTTTTCATCCTTCATCTCGTCATTAGTCCTAAGAACCTTAGAAGTTAATTTTGCAACAAGGTCAAAATAGAAGGAGAACATGGAATACAAACTTGATCCATACATCTTGAGCAATCCAAATCAATTGAATCCTCAAAGCCTTGCAATGCCAATTGATTATCAAAACTCACACTTACACAATCCATACATGGGACCATTACCTTCTACAAATGTCGATGGCACAACAAGTGTGAGTATGCCAAAATCAAAGATTGGAACTCATTTCCCAATGGTAAATCCAAGTCCAAACCTACAAGTCTATCAATTGAACAATCAATGCATGAGCCTTGAAATGAATGTCATCCCACCAAATCCCTACATGCCAAAGGAGAAGGTACCAAGTACAAGTTTTTGAAACATGAATCCAACAAATTTTGGGATGGATACATTTGCAAATCATATGAATATTCCAAACATGAACAATGGTCAAATTCAACCCATCATGCCAAATTTGAGTGTCATCACAAATCAAAATAGTGTCCAAAATTAATCACAACTACACACTCCAAATCTACTTAAGTAAGAGCCAAATCAACTATATCAAGGGATTCAAAATAAAAATCAAGAACAAATTTGGTGAGATCAAATTGCTGCACTCTCCAAAATAGTTGAGTCAATGCGCTAGGAGACATCTCAACCACCATTACCCATATCAACATCATTCCTTGGTTTAGGGCTTCCCCCTTTACCTAGAACCAATCACTTCATCCAAATCAATCCACCTAAAACCATCACAACAAATCCTTTGAATATACCATCGACATCACACTAATGGATGGTATCTAATCAAGCAACAATGTTGATCCCAAATCAAAATATGGTCTCCCAAGGACCTATCACCTCGATCATTCCAACCATCACTATCCCTTCAATCATTCCAACTACCACAATCATGCCTATCACATCTCAACCCCTCACTACCATGATCGCTCTGAGTGTATCTCAAACACTTGTCACTACATCCAACATGATTCCAAATCCACCACCACGCCCACCACCACCCATTTCCACCACATCAAGCCAATACAACGCGACATTACAAGTTTCTTTTCAAAAGGGATTCCAACAATATCTAGTGATGCAACATGCAACATAAGCTCAACAAGTGCAACAATCCTCTCAAGTTTCCCAAGCCTCACAAGCTACTCAACAAGCACGAGCACACACACAAAAAATGACAACTATTGAGAACAAGGATCAAGATCAATCCATCACTAAGCACCTTGAAGTTATGTCTACTTCATCCAATGATCAAATCGACATTTGTCAAGAGTCTCTTTTGAATCACGATCAAAATCCATCAACAATACTCGATAATGAGCCAATTCAAGAAATATCAACATCACTTGACTCTATGGTCAAAGACATTCATAATATCTCCACCGCAATTGTCGAAAACAATGATGAAAACCTCTCCATCGAGGAGCACATTGAGGATGTATCTACACAATCCAATGATCAACTCACCATACATCAAGAGCCACTTTTTAGTGATCTCCTTCAAGGAGTGTTAGTATTATTTGATCCAATTGACATAATGCACGATCCATTGACCAATGATCATATTGAAAATGTCTCTACATTTCCTTATGAGTTAGAGGATATATCTCAAGCATTTATGCCAAAGCATGATCAAAATCCTTCACCAAAGTCTAACAATGGTCCCTTCCAAGACATGTTGACCTCCTTCAACGTCATTGTTACAGATACTGAAGGAACTTTGAACTTGACACTTGAGGATATTGAACCACTTACCATGTCTAATGATGACATCCAAGAATCCTTTGCAAGCAACTCATCATTTGAAATTGACCCATGTCAAGAACTTGATCCAAAGCATGTCGAAAGCAACTCCAAAATCATTCAAGATCAAGAATTTGTATCTTCAAGATACTACAATGATATAATGAAAACTCTCCTATCTATGCAAGATGATCATATCCATGTAGCACATACTCCTCCATCTACCCATGAGATGATTTCTATGGATGGACACGTAGATGATCTTTAGCTAGAACAAGATTCTGTTACACAAAAAGAGCAGATTATTAACTCCTACAGTCAAACTAAGTTATCAACATTAGAATCAGATATATCCAGAATCCAGACTGAAGACATCATGTACAAAGACATCCAACATTATCCACTTAAGGAAATCTATCAAATAAAATGAGATATTCTAGAGTTAGCAGAGCAACAAATTGAACTAACATCATCTACAATGGCTATCTATCAGAGAACGCTTATTGAACAAGGCATCTCAGAAAAGGTAGATTCAAAGCATGAAGGTACTACTTCCACCATATTGGGGGAAACTTCATCTCAAGCAAACATCAAGATAGGGAGCATGAAGAGTCCTTATGATGAAAGTGATGCTAATACTACAACCAGCCACATCATGAATCTTCATCCACCCATCACCCCATCCATGAATTGGGACCAACATCAAAAGAAAGAATTGAATCAAATTACGAAGAGTGTTATCAAAGAAAAAGAAGCTAAGAAGCATAATGGACAAGTCAAATACAAATGGATACCAAAAAATACAAAGAAAGATCATCCCTATCAAACTCCATCAGTCAAAGAAACTATCGAAAAAAATAAAAAAGGGAAAATTATCCATCAAAGATGTCCACAAAAGAAAAAGTAGGCTTTTCAAGCAACATACAAAGTGTATCAAGTAGTTGGTCCTAATTCCATGCACACTTTCATATCCACCCATCATTGCTCATCTTCCCAAGTTTGGAGAGTCAAAGATTCCAAACTGTCAACCAATCCATCTTTTATCCCTAAACACACTCCATCCACCCCTCCATGTAGGATATCCAATTCTCACATCGACCATGTATTGGCAACGAACGTTTATCATAAGGATTCAGAAGGCACTCTATTGTGATGTATGCACAAAGATAGAGTTAACCCTGGTATCAATAAAGTAGATCAAGAATCCCAAAAGTTGCATTCAAGTGCACGTATCTTAGCAAAGCAACTTCTTCAAGCAAGGTATTGATGGCACATTATGACAAAAGCATCTACATCGATGCCACTAGGTGGGTCAGAATTAAATCTTTCAAAAAAATAAAAAAAAATAAAAAAAGTAAAAAATCCAAAAAAATCAGAAAAAGGATTGAAAATAGTAAAGAGAAAAATCATCCTCTAGTGAAAACCACTTCGGTGGCACTTTGGGCAAGACCATGATGAAAAACTAGAAAACAAGTGTCATGTGTAGAATCAAGCATCTATGTGTGCTAGTTCAGATGAAAGCATCTCATCCCATCCATAATAAATCGAGCATTCCATCCATCTCATCCATAATAAATCCACGCACCCATAAACCATTGATCCAATCCATTTTCATCCATCTACATCCATCATCCAAGTTATCTTGATCCTGATGAAAGTTTGGGCCACACTTCACACTTGCTTACGGTAAAACATCTAGACATGGGTCATTTACATTGATCCTATCATATGCAGCATTATTTGAGCTATGAAGCATTATCCAATGAGCATTCATTATCCAAACACCTTATCCTATAGCAAGATAATCCTTGAAATCCTTTGTGTGCGTACCATATCCATCTATCCATAAACCTATCCAAGGATATGTCCATGGCATTCCATACATTGCTAGACACTGGGGGTAGAAATGTACCTCTTGCTTCAGGAATAAATCTTGATCTTTATCTTCCAAATTATGTGGTGATCTGAATATTGGTAAATGTGAAATCAAATTGATCAAGCAATTGTGAAATAGAGTCTGAATCACTAGCCCATGGCATATTTTGATGAGAATGCATCCCTTATCAGTCTTCATCTTTCATTAAACATCAAACCAGGCAATCACTATTAGTTGCATCTAAGTTGCATGTCAAACGTCACATCAAATCATTTGAACAACTTTTGTTCCAAATCAATCTTCAACAATCCTGATCAATCGAATCCAATCAATCACTCATCATCTTGGGATATCCTTCCTGATCATTATATTACTGAACATTATCCTTGCATTTTTATGCATCCTCAACAATGTTATCATCATCAATCCTAATTAATCAAATCTTTGCATTGTTGTGTATCCTTATCAATGTCATCATCATCATCAATCCATTGATTCAATCAATTAACCTTAGCTTGGTTTTTAGCAAAATCCAAAATAGAGAATTGATATCGTCATAAACATCCATATAAAAATCATCAAAATCGTGTGAAAATCCAAAAACATCAGAAAACCAAAAAATCCAAAAACATCCAAAACATTGAAAAATCCAAAAACAAGTTGAAAACATAAAACATCAAAAACATTGGAATCCACACTACGTCATCTCTGAGCTTAAACATAGGCAAGGCTCATCTTTGATCAGCCCCCGAGACATCAAAATCCAAAAACATTTGAAAAATCAAAACATTTAAAATTTTGAAAAACCCAAAAATAGCCTCAAAACATTGCAAAATGTAAAAAAATCCAAATATTTGAAAAAAAAATCTATCTCATCTCGCTTGCACCCGCAATAATCAATCATCCATAATAATCTGAAATACTAACCAAATGCAGCTTTTTAGCATCCACAAATTGAATTTCATGAAGTTTTGATCAAGTTAAGGTGGTCAAACATACAAGTTTTTATATTTTTTAAAAGTTGTAATGAAAAGTTCATAATTAATTATTTACTTGGAAAAAAAATATGAAAAAAAATGCATCACATTAGGACATTAGTCCTCTACTTATATCTAAAATCTTATAAAAAATATTTTCATTTTATTGTGGTTAGGGTGGTTAGACAAACACCTACTTCTTATTTTTTCCCTGAAATTTAAGTACTACTACATTGAAATTTCAAATTTTGATCAAATAGACTTAAAAAAAAAAAAAAACATAGTAGTTTAGAATATACATTCAATTTTCTATAGATTATATTGTTACATATTTTTGAAATAATATAGATAGCTTATTCAAATTTTTATGTCAAGTTGCCTAACTCTGATTTTTTTGAATTTTTCGCCACTTAAGGGCTTGCTTTTTCAATGATGATCTTCCACATACCCATTTCTTGGATTTTTTCTTCCGTCTCTATTATAAATAAGAGGGAATTATATTCTAGTCTTTATCTTTTATCTCTTGCAACTAAGTGCTGCTCATTTTGAAACAAATGCATGAAACTATGTGTTCATCTTTGTGAATTTGAATTTGATCAATAAAGAAAAAAGTTGCATAACAAACTTTGTTTTGGAGTTGATTTTGTTGTGGTTTGATCAAATTGGTGGTGATTAGTGTGTGGGATCTAATGAATTTGAATAAATATATGTAGACTTTGTGTTTCACTCTTTCTTTGTATTTTTGTTTATGTTTGGATAACTTTTGGTGGATTATATAGAAGACTTTTTTCTTGTAATTTTTCATGATGGTCATGGAATTGTTGTATCTAACAATACTTTGTGCTTCTAATATGAAAAGAGGTTACATATTTTGAGGATCCATCAGTGAAAGGCTACAGAATGAATTTGTTCCTTCATGAGCTTTTCTTTCTTATTTTATTGTTTATTATTATCATACCTGGTATCCCTAAACTTTTCTTTGAAAAGATAGAGATATTGGAATTACTGCTTTTGTTTTAGTTTAAAGTTGTATTGAATTAGAACTATCAATTTTGAAGTATTGTAGAATATATTCTCAAAAAAGGAGAGAAGTATGAATGTAACACACACCCCATCTTGTAATTGTAATGTACATTTTGTGAATACTTAATTAGTTTTACTTTAGTTTTTGTAAGTAGTAAGAAGGGTGCATACCCTTTCTAAGAGGAGAGATTACATCTCACACAAATGTGGGCGAAATCAAGGTATAGCAATATATTGAAAAGGGATTACATAATTTTCACCCAACACTAGGTAGAGAGAAGTAGATATGAAAGGAGAGATAGAGGGAGAGGTAGGGATAGAGAGAGAGGTGAGATAAAAATATAGAGAGTTAGGTAGATAGTGGGAGGATGAGATAAAGAGAAGTATAGAGGGAAGGATAGATGGAGGTGAGAGAGATAAGAGAGGAGGTAGGGATAGGTAGGGAGAGAGAGGTGAGATAGAGAGGAAGAGAGTAGAAAGGGAATGGGAGAGAGAAAGAAGTGAGATAGCTCATAGAGATGTGTGATCAAGAGAGAAGCAGAGAGGTAAGGAAAAAGGTGGAGAGATTGAGAGGGAAGGAGTGGGGAGAGAGAAAGAGGTATATAGGGAATGGTTAGATAGTGACAAGTGAAGAGAAAGGGTAGGTGAAAGGAAGAGAGAGAGGGAGAGAGAGAGGGAGAAAGAGAGGTGAGATAGATAGAAGTAGAAAGGGAAGGGGAGAGGGGGAGAGAGAAAATTAGAGAGGGATGGAGGGAAGGAGAGAAAGGTAAGTTAGAGAGAACTATAGAGGGAAGGAGAGATAAAGAGTAGAGAAGAAAGGAGAGGGAAGTAGAGAGTGAGTGAGAGGGGGGAGAGAGGGAGGGAGGGATAGGTAGGGATAGAGAGAGTATATATATATATGTAAGGAGAGGGAGGGGATATAGATAAATGTAGAGGGAAGGAGGGAGGGAGGGAGGGGGGAAGAAAGATATTAGAGAGGGAAGGAGAGAGAGACATACATACAAAGGTGTAGTTCTTCAGCTCAATGGAGAGAGTGTAAGATAAAGGGATGAAGATAGTGAGAGAGGGAGGTCTAGAGAATAAGAGATGAAAATGAGTAAAATAGAGAGAGAAAGATGAAATTTGACCTCTTGATTATTGAAATTTGACCTCCTGATTACTAAAATTTGACTAAGTTTGAAATTTTTTAAAATCTTCCAAAAACTAGAATTTGCATTGTAACTCTTAGATATCTGAATCCATTTTCAAACATCCTAAAACAATATACATGAAATATAACTTAAATTATAAGGAAGTAAATTTCCATATGTAAATTTCAACTTATACTTAAATGTTTATTTCATGTATATACTTTCTTTGGCAAGGAAAGAGCAAATGAAAGAGTTTAGAAAAATGCATTCAAAAAGTCATGAATGACATTTGGCAAGCATAAAATTTGGTGCTATCCAAATGAAGCAACCCATTTGGCAAGTGACAAAATTGGTGTGTGCCAAATTTGGTGCTCACCAAATGGGTTGCATTGGGAAATACTAACCCAATGGGTTGGATTTTTCATTGGGCATCTGACCCAAAGGTTTGGACAACCATTTCATGCAAAATACATGATTTTTTCAAAGGGTGAAAAACATTTCACACATTTTTCACCATGCTCACCGTCATGTTTGCACTTCTTTCAATGCAAGTTTATAAAAGAAAATATTATGGCGTTAACCTCTCTCTTAGATATCTAAATATATAATTCCTTTTTTGTTTTGATTTAGTTAAGGTTTTGATCCATAACTTCTCTTGTAAATTCCTCCATTTCTTGAAAAAAACATCTGCTAGTTCTAGGATAGATTTTTACTCAATCATGGAAACATGAAACAAAATACATCTAAAAAACTAGACTCCATTCCACACATAATGAAAAAAAATCAATTTTTGATTAGTTTTCAAGAAAATTAGGGTGGAGCACACTCAAATTTTAGCTTTTCACGATGTGTCCACTTTGAAAATTCATAAAATATTATATAATCATTAAAAGAATTATCTGAAAGAACAAGGATAAACTACATGGTGTTAGCTAATTTTGATAAAAAAGGACCTATTTTGGCCCCCCTTTTTTGAGACCCTTAATATTAATTAATTTCAAAAAGAATTAGTAGCCTAGAAATTAGACTCAGAGCACTTCCACTCTTGTTCTTGTTGCATCTTGAAATTTTGAGTCTTATCTTCATTTTTTCATGCAAATTAAATTTTACTGATTTTAGGAAAAAATGGCATCTTAAGAGCCAAAATTATCTCACAGATCCATGCACTTACCCAAGATCATCCATGGTTGACTAGAAATATTACATCAACCCAAAATATTTAATTTTAATTTTTTCTTTACTTTGGTCTTTTCATATTTTAGGTCAATGAAAATTCGTAATAAGGCATGAAATATTTTATAAATATTTTATCAAGTTGTTATGTTTTGTATTTTTATGGCCATTCAAGCTCATTTTGTGGCTTTTTCAAGGAAAAATATTCAAATATTCCTTGCAATGGATTTGGAGAGTTAAAATTTGTGACAACTAATTTAATATTCCTAAACTTTTACTTGAAGAATTTGGATTCCCAAGAGCAAGTGGTTTGACTTTTTCTATTCTAGGGCTCCTATTTATGACGAAGTGACTGCTTTTCTTGGCCAATCATGGATGGAGGTTACAAAGGATTCCCTTTTAGAATTTAAAGATTTTAAATATATTTTTGAAAGCATATTTTCCATTTTCCAAGCA
The DNA here is from genome assembly GCA_007258455.2 of Sequoia sempervirens. Lineage (NCBI taxonomy): Eukaryota > Viridiplantae > Streptophyta > Pinopsida > Cupressales > Cupressaceae > Sequoia > Sequoia sempervirens. The sequence continues at coordinate 696,361,323 of VDFB02281492.1, forward strand.
TAGAAAATTGGGAGTTATAGGAAAGGTGTGAAGGAGTTAATTTATATACTTTATTTTGTCATTTTTGGGGTTGTTGCTACCAGATTGAAGTTGATGCTTCCTAGGAATGGGTTTTTGAAGAAAGAAGATAGAAGCCATCATTTCTCAGGTCTTAGAGAGTGTTGAGACAAAAAATTAAAGATTAATTCCATGGTTGAAGGTGGATTCATACATAGGTTGAAGATTGCAAGTGTAGATTTTTCTTGTTTCAAGTTTATAGTGAAGGGAAAAAAATTGCAACTATGTTTTCTTAGTAGCTATGAACATGAAAAAAGTAACCCTTCTACTTTTTCTCATGTTTAGGCCCTCTTGGTGATTTTTTGCTTAATTTTTCCTTGATTTAATGTTGTAATGTGGCCAACACATTCACATTAGGTCTTGGGTCCTTGAGAATCAATAAAATTTCTATGATGTCTTGTAAAAGTGTTGTGAAGTGTTGAACCCACTTTCACACTTTTCTAGGACCTCTTCATTATAATTCACCTAGATAACCCCTTTTTATCACTTACCAAGTCTTATTTTAAAGTGTTGTAAAGAGTTGTAACAAACTTTCATGCTTTTCTAGGTTTGTCATCAATAATTTGACCCTTTCTTATGTCTAAATGGCCCCTTAATGCACTTTATGGTCCTACTTAAGTGTGTTTTAGAGAATAATCCTATTAAACATCATTAAATACACTTTAATTCTTGACACCTAGTAAAAGTTCTAGCGGCATATTATTCTCTTATCTTTGAGGTCAGCCTGTGATGTGTTATATTTAGGAAATTTGATAAAATCAAGTATAAATAAAGGTTTTTCCTCTCATTTTCATCCCCATTCATTTAATACATTCCTTCATACATTGCCATACATTCATTTATCTTTCTAAAGCATTTTAGGCATTATCAAGTCTTCATTGGAGTATCTACTTGCATATCATCAGATTTCTATATCAAGGGTTTGGTGAGTTGTAGCATTGAATGTTGTTCATTCATCATTCTTTTTCTATTTCATTTCATTTTAGGGTTTGATTACCAAATCAAGGTTTTACCAAGGTAAACCCCTATTCACTAACCCTTAACCCTTTTCCCCTCTTTGCATGTGTGTTTTGTGGGACTTTTATACATATTTGTCAAAGAGAAAGCTGTTTTCATTCTATCAAGGTCATTCAAGTCAAAAAAATCCCTAATTGAAACTTGAAGACCTCTTACATTACAATTTCTATAGATTCAAAATGAGACACCTATCTAGAAGAAAAGTGTAGACTGAAAGCTATAGATTTTTGTCTTGAAATTCTCAAAATCTAAAGGTGGAATAAGTTTCCATCACTGGAAAATTAGTCCCACTTTGAGGCCTAAAAAGTGATTTTTGCATTTCTTGATAGCCATTTGGTTGAAACCTATTTTGATAGAATCTTGTTGAAATAGGACTAAGTTTCCCAACTTGGCATAAGTGTCCTAGTTGGATTCAACAACAAATATTGTAGGATTACAAAACCTCTCTATATCATATTCTAGTTTCCAGGTGCACGTCTTTAGTTTCATTCATTTATGTTATTGTTTACTTACATCCTTAGGTCATTTTTCATATCATAATGTGTTTTCAAATAACTTTCATTTCTCAGGTTTTACATTAATAATCAAGATATCTTTTATTATTTTATTGCATCTAGACATTGCATTTAGGCATATTTCATTCATACTTGCATAGTTTTGAGTGGGGACATTTCCCATTTTGGCCCATCTATCTCCTTTTAGGTCAAAAATCCTAGAAGTGAAAGAGAAACTTGAGTGCCAAAATCTTGGTCAACATTTTGGTGAACCCGACTTTAGAACATTTTACTTCTGATTTCATGGACATTTACATCCTAGGCATAACTTGCATTAACATTGCATTAGGTTTTGCATTGTTAAATTGTATCCTAGAATTTTAAAACATTGCATTAGTGAAAAGCTCATATAGATTGCATTTTTGTATTACATTTCATTAGAAATTCAAAAAAAAAAAATCATTTTTGTATTATACCTGCATCTGAAAATATTAAAAAATCATAAAATTCCATTTAAATATTTTGAAAATTCTTTAAAAAATCACAACCTGGACTAATTCACCACACTATGCAACTTAGTCCACTTGCACATTTTGCACTATAATTTCTGTCATTTTCATATAATTTTCTACATTTATGTTTTTTGTTATTGCATATTTGTGTTGCTTTCCAGAATTTTTGTTATTAGTATTTTATTGCTCTTAGTTTACATTGCATTTTCATCGGTTTTTGGTGTCATATTGCTAATACCTTAGTGAGAAGAATTCCAAGACTCATGTTATCCCATGATAATACACTTGTTGTGGATCTTAGGTTATCTGAAGCTTCCACTCTTAGTATTGCAACTAGTACACTAGGCATGGATACTACCTTTAACAACTCTTTTCCTTTGAATAACATGCAAGTTGACACACAGAACAATCACATCCCACAAGAGAAAATCATTAACGTTCATGAGAACTTAACCAATCTTCAACTTCAATTATTTCTTGAAAAAATTTCAACCACTATAATTTATGCCATAGAAAACAACCATTGCATCTTTAAAAGTGATGAAGGCCTAGATGTTATGAAATAAATAGTTGAGATATACCATGTAAACATGTTCCTTCCACCTCTAGAACATATCAAACAGAAAACATTGTGGCTATCCAAGGAGGACCTCACACTACTCCTCCCTCAATAGTAGCATCTATACCTACATATACCACTCCTCAAGTCACAACAACATTGCAACAAGTTAGTAATGTGATTCCTTCCTCGATTATTCCTGCTAGCATTCTTAATTCTTATGTGACACCAAATGTTCTATCCTCTTCCACAATACCATTGATAAGCATTCCCTACACTTTCTCTACCACTACATACACTCCATCACCACTTTCCCTTCCACCTCATACCACTTACACTGACCCTCTCATAACACAACTTTTCCAAAATGTCTCCTCCATGCAAAAACAAATATCCACTATAAACTAAAATTAGAATGGACCACCCACCTATTATGTTTGAAGTAGCCCACTCTCTTTGGAAATATTATGAACATCGATGCCATAAGGAATAGATATGCCTAGATTTGAGAAATATGAAGGGAAGGGAGATCCTTCTAACCATGTTAATGCCTACACTGCCTTTAGTAGTGACTTTGTCCTTGATGATAAACTGCTAGAAAAACTATTTCCAAGGACTCTAAAAGAAACTGCCTTGGAATGGTTCTCATCTTTACTAAGCAATTCAATTCATTCATTCAATGAACTAGTTGATGCATTTATAAATCATTTCCATGTGTATATGACTCCAAAGAACACCTTGGTTGATTTTATGAGATGCAAGCAACATGAAGAAGAAAAGATAACTAATTTTATTTCATGTTATCAATCGCTTTACTCTAAAATCAATGTCAAGATTCTTGATCCACTCCTTCAAAATAATTTTTTGGATAACTTGCAAAATAAACTTCAGGAAAAACTCACCATGATGAAATTTCCTTCCTTTATGCACTTGTGTATTGCCCTTTGCTATTATCACAATTCAGTTAGTAGTTGAGATGCAAAGTCCACTTCTAGCCAAGCTTAGAATTATGAAAATTCCAACCAAAACAATTCCCAACCATTTAGAAATAAAAATAAAGAGTTCTTATAGTTCAACCCCCCTCAAAAAACAACTGAACCTATCAACAACCAAGTAGAATCTGTTAAAATTGTGATACCTCATAGTTATGGAGATTTGAAAAGGCGGTTTACACCTTTACCTGACACCCTTCATAACAGAATGTCCCAACTCTTACAACAAAAATGATTACTTTACCTATCATTAAAGTAGTCAATCCTAGTAATCCATTACCTCCAAAATTTAAATCCAATGCTTATTGCCATTTTCATAGACAAAATGGACATGACATGGAAAATTGTAAGTGTCTTAAACATCCTATGCAAGACCTCATTGATTATGGCCATCTATCCATTGCAAGTATTAATGATCAAGGAAATAAGTCTATTTCCCCTCTAAATCAAAACTTACAAATCTTCATTGATCCAATGCCCAAACATAATGTTTCATTTGTCAAATCTAGTGAAATTCCAAAGAATGATGTGATGAATTTTCATACAAAAAATCCTACTCCCATTCCACATATTACCACTATTAATCATATCTATGAAATTTTAAGTATGATAGACATCATCCCTCATAAGGGCCAACCTATGAAATATTTTGATATTGCTTTATCCTCTAAGGACATAATTACAAATCTCCCTGATGATCCTCTTTACATAGTTGGTCGTATTTATGATAAGCCCACTAATGGGATACTCATTGATCTTGCCTGTGGAGAGAATGTGATCTTTGAGGAATTTTTGGTATTACATGATCTTTATCAAGATGATTATGATAAAGCAAAAGCATGGATCAAAAAACACAATGGTTTTGCTTTCCCTATGATATGATTGATTTTCCTTCCATTACAAATAGGACCATAAACATTGAGTGTTACATTCTCCATCATCCTACAGTCGAACCAATTTCATTTGTGGTTAGGGCATCCATGGCTTCACTCAAAGAAAGTTTTCCCTTCGGTCATACATAAATGTTTAAAGTTTCCCTTTGAAAATGAGATATTCACTATTCACCATAGTGGCTTTAATTATTTGTCTTCCAAAGGAAATTTTTTCTTAGAAGCCTTTTGGCCTGAGCCCATGGAACCTATAACACATTGAAAAAACTTATTTTTCATTACTTATAAAAAATTTAAAGCACACAAAATAGTATACTTGTCTCTCCACAACATGTCCCCATCTTCCGACTCTCCTATCTTAGATGAAAGAATGCTTCAACCAGAACAAGAACGAACCAAACAAGCTCAACCAACACCCAAAACCTCCCTAACATCATCTAAGAGGCCATGAGATAATGATAACAACTCCATCGTACCTCCTCATATAAAACAAGTTTATAAAGAAAAAGAGAAAGTGGATGACCAACCTTCCATGGTTCCTTACATTCCTCCCCCCACTGATGAAAAGCAACCTCCTTCAAAAAAAAAACTCGATAATAAAACCAAAAGAAATAAACTAGATAGGGAGAGTAAGTGTAGACGTCATTCCCTAGCTTGCAAGTTACAAGATGAATAAAATAAAGGAAAACAAAATCCGCACTTGTTAGAAGCAATGCATGACAATCCTCCTCCCCAATCACAATAAAATGATCCAATAAAAAAAACACAACAAGAGGTACACCCTTTATTGGAAATTATCATTCATCCTTTTATCATGATTAATCTGGATGATGATGATAAGATCACTAAAATAGACAAAGAGGTGCATAATGATCTAAATACATTATTTTCCTCTTCCATGAGCTCAAATGACAAAACTCCTACAAAGAGTGTAGAATCTAGTGCTTCCTCTAGTTCAAAACTTCCTCTTGTCCCTTTGGCTAGTTGCCCACCCTCGACATATCATGAACATGACTGGGAGGCAGATGACTTGCTTATTTGTTTACTCACATTTGCATTACTAGTATTTTACATGTTTTTCTTTTTCTTTTTTGTGTTTGTGTGTAAAATATTTCCATGTGATGTTATGTTTGATGTTCTCCTTCTCTTTGTGACATTCCTCTATTTTTACCTTCATTCTTCTATATGTCATACATTGATTTTTCCAAGTTATTTACTTTTTCTTGTGTTTACCTTTTGAGGATGATGCAAGACATTGAGAATAAAATGTCTCTTTCATGTTGACCTAAAAGGCCCCTTTTATTTTTATTTTTCTTGTGTTTTCCTTTTGGAGATGACGAGATGCATTAAGACCAAAATGTCTCTCTTATATTGACCCAAAATATTTTCCATTTTCATTCACCTTTTCTTTTTCATTTTTCTTGTGTTCTCCTTTTGGGGATGGTGCAAAGCATTGAGGCATCCTATGTCTCTTCCATGATGACCCAAAACGATCTTTCTTTTCCTTTTTTTTTCTCTATTTGTGTCATTCTTCCAATTCTATGTATTTAGGGGATGATGACAATTTTGAGTTCTCTAAACAAAATATTGCAGCATTGAACATACCGATCCCAAATCCATAGATCCCTTATGTGTTTGGTGTTTTCATTTTGGGGGAAACCCCTTCCTTTATTTTCCTTTTTCCTTTCCTTTGCATGATGTAGCGTTACTCAAAAACATAACTTGGCAGAGGGGATTTCTAAGTTGGCTCTCATGTCTTCTTTCTTTTTTTCTTTTTTCATTTGCTAATTTAAACTACTTGCTCATTGTATGGTGCATAGCAATTACTTTAAAGTGGGGCCATACGCAGGCATTATTATTTTTGAAGTTTTTCACTTTTTCTTAGTTCTTAGTGCAACCTTCTTATGTCATATGATGTCTTTGTTGCTTTGTGGATGACATTGGGTGTAATGTCCTTCATGAGTGTGATCTAACTTAGCATATTACATTCCTCTTGATGGCTTGATGTGACACACTACATACCCTAATTTGTGAATTTTCTATTCTTTGATTGGTCCTCTCTTGGAGACATTAGACACAATTTTCCCTAAGTTAAAGACCTTGCATGAACTAAGTAACACTCCTTTGAAGATAATTTTGCATGCTTCATTTTGCATTTGTTATATATCCACCTTGCATAACACAAATTGCATGCTAGTGGTGACATCACATTTGTTCATGAGCGCCAAGAATACGAAGTTTTTCTTGTCTCATGAAGTTCAAAATTTCATTTTATTTTGTGGCACCTTATCAAAGTTATCAAGAGGTATAAATTTGGTATGGTTAAGTGGGAATCCCATTTCGAGGCATGAATTTTCCCATAGCCACTTGTGTGTGTGTGAGTTCATACTAGCCATGTGTTTATGTTTCTCACCTTTTGGGCCTTTTCACCTAGTGGATATCCAAGATTTCCATTTCCTCAGAGTGAGTATGCATTTCTCTTTTTGGAAAAATATCCTAGATCTGATCCACAATGGGGTGGACAAATGATTGAAGCTTGATCTGAATCTCTTTTTCCCTTTCTCCTTTTTCATTTACATCATTATCATGTGTTTTTCCTTGTGCTCATATTTAGTTTTCCATGGGATCTTCATCCTAGGGGCTTGATCATCCCTCTCAATTGTTGTTGTCTTATCTTCCTAGCATTAGTTTATTGAAACCCCTTTTGATTGCATGTTCGGCTACTTTAGTGTGAGTTTGAAGTAGATTCATCCTCTCACTAAACTGGGGGCTAACTATGGACACAGAAAAAGTAACCCTTCCACATTTTCTCATCTTTAGGTCCTCTTGGTGATCTTGGACTTGATTTTTCCTTGATTTAATGTTGTAATGTGGCCAACACATTCACATTAGGTCTTGGGTCCTTGAGAATCAATAAAAATTCTATGATGTCTTGTAAAAGAGTTATGAATTATTGTAACCCAATTTTCAACTTTTCTATGACCTTTACATTATAATTCACCTAAATAACCCCTTTTTATCACTTACCAAGTTTTATTTTAAAGTGTTGTAAAGAGTAGTAAAACAAATTCACACTTTTGTAGGCTTGTCATTAATAATTTGTCCCTTTCTTATGTCTAAATGGCCCCTTAATGCACTTTTCAACCTACTTAAGTTTGTTGTAGAGAATAATCCTTTTAAAAATCATTAAATAAAATTTAATTCCAGACACAGTTAAATTTCCCTAGTTGGACCAAGTCACTACCTGGGGCGACTTAGTCCCATTAGGCACCAAAATCAAAATTATTTTAAATTTTTGGTGGGATATAATTCTCTTAGCCTTGAGGTTGGCTTGTGATGTGTTATTTTTAGGAAATTTTATAAAATAAAGTATAAAAAGGGTTTTCCTCTAATTTTCATCCCCATTCATCTAATACATCAATTCATACATTGGCATACATTCACTTATCTTTCTTAAGCATTCTAGGCATTATCACGTCTTCATTGGAGCATCCACTTGCATATCTTCAAATGTCTACATCAAGGGTTTGGTGAGTTGTAGCATTGCATGTTTTTCATTCATCATTCTCTTTCTATTTCATTTCATTTTCAAGGTTTTGATTACCAAATCAAGGTTTGACCAAGGAAAACCCCTATTCACTAACTCTTAACCCATTTTATCCTTTTTGCATGTGTGTTTTACAGGGCTTGTATGCAGATTTGTCAAAGAGAAAGGTATTATAAGGCATTGTCATTCCAACAAAGTCATTCAAGTGAACAAAAGTGCTAATTGAAGCTTGGAGACCTCTTATAGCCTGATTTCTGTAGATTCAAAACTTGACACCTATCAAGAAGAGATGTGTGAACCGAGAGCTATAGATTCTTGTCTCAAAATTCTTGAAAGATAAAGGTGGCCTAAGTTGCCATTAGTGGAAAATTAGTCCCACTACCAAACTTGAAAAGTGATTTCTGCATTTCTGGATACCAAGCCCTTGAAGTAGAAATCTGAAGACATGCAAGTAGAAGCTCCAATGGAAGTAGACTTAATAATGCTTGAAAATACCTAAAATGCTTAAGTTAATGCTTGCTAATTGATGGAATGCTTGAGGGAATGAATGGGTAAATTAGTTGGGGTAAAATGAGAGGAAAACCCCATTTTATAATTGATTATGCAAAATTTCTTGAAAATACCACATCACAAGCCAACCTTAGGTATTAGAAAATAATATCCTACCAGAATTTTGAAATAATTTTTATTTTTGAGCCAAAGGGGACTCATTTGCTCGTAGTGGCGAATGGGTCCCACTTAGGCATTTTAAGTGGGTATCAGAAATTAAGTGTATTAAATGATGTTTATTGGGATTATTTTCAAAAATACACCTAAGGCCTGTAAGTGTAAAATGGGGAAAATAAAAGCATAAGAAAGGGTTAAATTATTGATTACAAGCCTAGAAAAGTGTGAAATTTTGTTACAACACTTTGAAATAAGGCTTGGTAAGTGATAAAAAGAGGTTATTTAGATGAAATACATTAGCAAGACCCTAGAAAAGTGTGAAAGTGTGTTACAACACTTTACAACACTTAAGTAAGGTACCACTTGAATTATTTTAGTTTGCTAGGGCCCAGGACCTAATGTGAATGTGTTATCCACATTATAATAATAAATCAAGGAACAATTAAGTTGAAGTCACAAGGAGTAGCCAAATGAGACAAAAAAAAGTAGAAGGGTTACTTTTTTTGTGTCCACATTTAGCGACCACTTTAATGAGAGGATGAACCTATTTCAAACTCTTACTAAAGTAGACCAATTCGTAATCAAGAGGGGTTCCCATGAACCAATGCTAGCAAGATGGGACAAAAATAATCAAGAGGGATGATCAAGCCCCTAGGATCAAGATATCATGACAAGCCAACATAAGCATAAAGGGAACACACATGATATCAAGAATAATTACAAGGAACAAGCACTGAATCTTAAAGATAAAAGAGAGAAAGAGAAAAGGAAAATAAAGGAAGAATGAATTGGATCAAGCTTCGATCATTTTCCCAACACAATGTGGATCAAATCAAGGTTGTTTGTCCAGAAAACACATACTCACTCTAAGGCGATAGAAACCATGGTTGTATGTCGAGTGAGAAGGCCTAAAATGGTGAGAAACATACACTCATGGTTGGTTTGCGCTCACACACATGTAGGTGGCTATGGGGAAAGTCATGCCTCAGAATGGCCTTCTCACTCAGCTTTACAAATGTTATACTTTTGATAATTTTAATAAAGTGCCACAAAATAAAATGGACTTTATTCAAGCTTCACAAGACAAGAAAAAATTTGTATGCTTGGAGCTCATGAAAAAACACAATGGCTCGATAGGCATGCAAGCCATGTTATACAAGTTGGCCATATAACAAATGAAAAATACAACATGCAAATTATGTTAAAATGGTTCTTCCTTTGTTCATGTGAGGTCTTTAACTTTGGGAACATTGTGTCTAACATCTCCAAGAGAGGACCAATCAAAGAATAGAAAATTTGCAACTTAGGGGATGCAGTGTGTCACATTAAGCCACTAAGAAGAATATGATATGCTAAGATAGATCTCACTCATGAAAGAAATCACACCCAATGTCATCGAAAAAGTGAAAAAAAAATCATATGAAGTAAGAAGTATGCACTAAGAACTAAGAAGAGGAAAATTCCAAAGAATAATGCCAATGTATGCCCCCACTTTAAAGGAATTGCTAACACCATACTATGAGAAATTACTTTAAAGTAGCAAATGAAATATGAAAAGAAGAAGAAATACATGAAAGCCAATGTGGAAATCCCTATGCCAAGTCATATGTTTCCAAGGTTGTGTCATATGAAGGAAATGTAAAAAAAGAAAAAAAAGGGGTTTCCCCCAAATAGAAAGAACCAAACACATAAGGGATCTATGAATTTGGGGTCAGTATTTTTTTGCTACAATGTTTGTTAGAGAGCTCAAAATTTTCATCATCTCCTAAATACATAGAAATGGAAGAATGACCAGAAAGAAAGTGAAAACAAATAAAAATATTTTGGGTCAACATGGAAGAGACATAGGGTGTCTCAATGCTTTGTGTCATACCTAAAAGGAAAACACAAGCCAAATAAAAAAGAAAACGAAAAATAAAAAGGAAAACCTTTTTGGGTCAGCATGAAGGAGACATGAATGCCTCAATGCCTTGCATCATCCCCAAAAGGAAAACACAAGAAAAAGACAAAAGAAAAAGGAAAAAGCAATGTAATAAATAGAGAAGAATGAAGGTACAAATAGAGGAATGTCACAAAGAGATAACATCAAACAAAACATCATGGGGGATTACATTACGCACATGTAAACACAAAAGAAAAAGAAAGAAAATAAAAGTGCAAAAGAGTAGCAAGGAGAATGCAATTCAACTGTCAAGCATTTCATCTGCTTCCTAGTAATGTTCATTATATGCTAATGGTGGAAAAATAGCCAAAGGGAAAAGAGAAAGTTTTGAACTAGGGGAAGCACCAAGTTAAACACTCATTGTAGGATATTTGTCATTTAAGTTCATGGAAGAGGAAAACAATGTGTTCAAATCATTATGCACCTCTTCATCAAGTGTAGCGATCTCATCATCATCATCCAAATTAATCAGAATAGGAGGAAAAATGATAATGTTTAATGAAGAGTGGAACTCTTGTTGTGATTGTTGTATTGGATCATTTTGTTTTGGTTGGGGAGGAGGGTCATCATGCATTACTTCTGTCGAGTGTGGATTTTGATTCTCTTTTTTTAATTCTTCTTGTAACTTATGAGCAAGGTTGTGAAACCTACACCTATGCTCTCTAGTGCCTCAGTTTATTTTGGTTTTGTTGTCAAGTTGCATTTGTGAAAATGTGGGTTGATCAACTATAGGTTTTTTTTCTTCCCTAAGGGGAGGAACAAAATGAACCATGGCAGGTTGGTCATCCAGTTTCTCTTTGGCTTTGTAAAAAAATTTTATTCAAGGAGGCATGATGGAGTTGCTTTAATTGTCTCTTGTTATTTGTATGATGTAGGTGAATTTTTTGGTGTTGGTTTATATTGGTTGAATTTTTTTTGTTTAGGTTGCATTACAGTTTTTCCTAGGATATGAGTTTTGGAGGTAGGCGGAGAAATGTGTTGGAGAGACAATTTTGTTATTTTCTTTTCTATGAATTTTTGGTAAGCTATGAAGAGGAAGTCTTGTCGAGGCACTATAGGTTCCATGGGCTTGGCCCAAGATTTTTCTAAGCAAATGTTTCCTTTGGAGGACAAGGGGTTAAATCCACTATGTTGGATAGTAAATATTTCAATTTCAAATTGAAACTTTAAGCATTTATGAATAATTGAAGGGACAACTTTCATTGAGCAAAGCCATGGATGGCCTAGCCTCAAATGAAACTGGTTTGACTATGGGATGATGGAGAATGTGACATGTGATGTTTTTGGTCCTATTTGTAATGGAAGGGTGATTGATACAATCATAGGGAGAGAAAAACCATTATGCATCTTGATCCATGCTTTCAATTTATTATAGTCATCTTGATAGAGTTCATGTAATACTAAAAATTCCTCACTAATCACATTATATCCATAGACAAGATCTATTAATATCCCATTAATGGGCTTATCATAGATACGACTGACTATGTAAAGAGTACCATAGGATATATTTTTTAATTATTTCCTTAGAGGAGAAATCAATATCAAGAGATTTCTTATATGGGTATGTGCAGGATCATGATGGGCCAAAAAGTGGCAATATGATGGGTGTATGGCTGACGACATTTTTTTACCCAAAATTGATGAAACAAAAAGGGTTTTTAAAGGATATTCTCAAATTTCCACCAATATAAATTATGCTTTACTTTGAATTTAATAAGTAATTATTATTCATTTTCTATTCAAATTACAACTAAAGTCCTGATTGATAGGCTGGTTGAAAAAAATCTATAGCTTTTACATGGTATCAAATTTTTTGAATCCAAAACATGTCTCACATTCTATGCTTTACATACTATAGGATTAGAAAAAAAAAAAAAATTCATGAAGTTTTGACAAAGTTAAAGATTAGTCAAACATCGATTTTTTTTAAGTTGTAATAAAAATTAATAATTAATTATTCACTTGGAAAAAAATTACAAAAAAGTAAACATCACCTCGGGACATGAATCCTCTACTTATATCTAAAATATTATAAAAAATAATTATCATTTTATTGTGGTTAGGGTGGTCAGACATACACCTACTTATGTTTTCTCTAAATTTAAGTACTACTACATTGAAATTTCAAATTTTCACCAAATAGATTTTATTTAAAAAAAAAAAAACCTAGTAGTTTAGAATCTCCATTCAATTTGCTACAAATTCTATTCTTACATATTTTTGAAATAATATAGATAACTTATTCAAATTTTTATGTCAAGTTCCATAACTCTGATTTTTCTTATTTTTTTGCCACTTAAGGACCTATTTTTTCCACGATGATCCTGCACATACCCTTATGTTGGCCCTTACGAGGGATAACATCTATCGCAGCTACTATTTCATCCATAGGATTAACATTGGTAATATGTGGGACAACATCAAGATTTTCATAAGCAACATTCATCACATCATTCTTTGTAGTTTCACTAGCTTTAACATATGCAATATTATGTTTGGGCATTGGATCAATGAATATTTGCAAGTTTTGATTTGGAGGGGCAACAAACTTATTACTATAATCATTCACATCTACAATGGATAGATGTCCAAAATCAATGAGGTCGTACATAAGATGTTTAAGATGCTTGCAATGTTACATGTCATGTCCATTTTGTTGATGATAATGGCAATAAGCATTGGATTTAAAGTTTGGAGGTAAAGGATTAGTAGGATTGGGTTCTTTGGAAATAGGAAAGGTAATCATTTGTTGTTGTAAAATTTGGGACATTGTGTTATGAAGGGTGTCAGGTAAAGGTGTGAATTGTCTTTTCAGATCTCCATAACTAAAGGGAACTATGGTTTTAATAGTTGGTACTTGGTTGTTGATAGTTTGAGTTGATTTTTGCGGGGGGGATTGAATTGCAATAACCCTTTGTTTTTCTTTCTAAATGGTTGAGAATTGTTTGGGTTGGTAGGCTTATATTTCTAAGATTAGCTAGAAGTGGACCTTGTATCTCAACTACTAACTGAATTGTGATAATCACAAAGGGGAGTACACAAGTGCATGAAGGAGGGGAATTTCATCATAGTGAGTTTGTCTTGAAGTTTAGTTTGTAAGTTTTCTATAAACATATTTTGAAGGTGTGGGTCAGGGATCTTGACATAGATTTGGGAATAAAGTGATTGATAGCAATAGATAAAATTAGTTATCTTTTCTTCTTCATTTCTCTTTCATCTCATCAAATCAGCCAAGGTCTTTTTGGTAGTCACATACACTTGAAACTAATTTATAAATGCATCAACCAATTCATTAAATGAACAAATTGAATTATTCGGTATGGATGAAAACCATTCCAAGGCAATATCTTTTCAATTTTTAGGAACAATTTTGCTAATAGTTTATCATCAAGGTCAAAATCACTACATAAGGAAGTGTAGGCATTAACATGGTTAGAAGGATCTCCCTTCCCTCCATATTTCTCAAATCTAGTCATTTCCACTCCTTGTGGCATTCTAGTTTTCGTAATATTTCCAAAGATAATGGGTTTCTTTGAACATAATATGTGTGTGGGAAATTCTGATTTTGGTTTATGGTGGATATTTATTTTTGCATGGATGAAGTGCTTAGTTTGGAAAAATTGGGTTATGTGAGGATCAGTAGAAGTGGTATGAGGTGGGAGGGAAAGTGGTGATGAGATATATGTACTCAAAGAGCAAGTGAATGGAATGATTATAGTGGGTAGTGTGGAAGAAGATAGAACATGTGATGCCACATAGTAACTAGGGATGCTAGTAGGAATACTGATAGAAGGAATCACATTACTAACTTGTTGCATTGTTGTTGTGACTTGAGGAGTGGTATAGGTAGGTATTGATGCAATTGTTGAGGGAGGAGGAATTTGAATTCCTCCTTGGCTTACCACACTGTTTGTTGATTGAGGAGCACTAGAGGTTGAAGGAAGATGTTTTCCAAATATTTGAACTATGCTTTTCACTAGGCCAAGACCTTCAACACTTTCAAGCATGTAGTGAATGTTTTCTATGGTAGGTATTATAGTATTTGAATTCTTTTCAAGGCTTACATGATGTTGCAGATGTACTAAGTCTTCATGGATTTGAAGTATTTTGTCTTGTGGGATATCACCAAGTCTATGTTCAACATGCATTCTACCTAATGGAAAGGAGTTTCTAAGGATATTATGTATGCCTAGTGAACTATTTTCCATACTAGGAGTGGAAGCTCTAGATAACCCAAGATTCACAATGAGTGTGTTGTCATGAGATGCCATGAGTCTTGAACTTCTTCTCACTAAGGTATTAGCAATAGCATGCCAAACACTCATGTAAAGGTTACTAAATGTAATGTAAACTAACAAGAAGGAAATGCTTAAAACTGAAATTCTATAATGTAAAACTAAAATGCTGAAACAATTAAAAAATCAGAAAATAAACAAAAGATGACAAAAAATGTAATGTAAAATATGAAATTGGACTAAGTTTCCAAGGGTGGTGAAAGAGTCTAGGTGGGGAGTTTTTTGAAAATTATCTAAATTTTTAAAATTATTCTTATGCTTTTTATGTTTTTAGATGCATATATAATATGAATATGTAGAATTTAAGCAAATTTTAATGAAAGGAAATGCAAAAATGCAAGCTAGATGAGCTTTTCACTAATGCAAATTGGGGAACCCTAGGATGCAATCTAAATAATGCAAAATACAATGTAATGTAAGATATTCCTAGGATGTAAATGCACTTTAAATAAAAAA